>MNCI01007659.1:117509-147799 GCA_015680685.1 Gnetum montanum
AATGATCAAAATAAGAGGTGATGGAAAGAGCAACGTAATCTTTCAATTATTGGCCCACACAAATTGGTACATTTACCATCTCAGGACAATCATGTCATTGCTCAACTAAGCCAAAGTAAGCGATTGAATCGATACCCATGTAAGTATTTTTTTCATGTTCAACCTATTGTCTAGATTACTTGAATTCCAATGTAATAGTCCACAAGAATCTCATACTTCATCCCTACTTAAAGTATCTCCCTTAGTGACCTTTGGTAACATAAATTTTTGCCTCCACCTAATTTCTAAATTCATTTATTTTTAGGGGTCAAAATTTGTAATCATTGATCTAAACCATGGTCATCTCCATCATCTCTTATTCATGATATTGTAATCTCTATTGGGATTGGGATCGGTAAGCATTGCCAAAGGGATCAATAGGAGGATTCCTATAGAGCAACACTTAGGGAGCCTACCATGCATACATGCATGGATGAAGGAAAACCAAATCAGAATCTTAACTTCTAGATTTTTTGTCGCATGTTGTCTTGGTTTGATTTCACCAAAGGTTAGATTGCAAAATAACCAAGGCTAGATGGCACTGGTGATGATAGCTATGACCTTGCACTTGGAAGGGAAACATGGAGAATTATCCCTATCAAGTGGATGAGTAACGATGATGGGACATAGCAATGGATCTCTCGCATTGTGTAGGACATGTTCACATGTTACATGAGCTAATTGAATTATTGGCTGGAAATCTGGTGATGTTGCACTCTCTCTTCATCTCCTGTCCATCATGCATTCTCCATTCATTCCATTCCATGTCTTGTCCATTATTGTGTATATTAAGAAGTCAACTAAGTAAAGTAGATGATAGGATTGGTCATCTAAGGGGATGGACTCACATTGGATGCTAATGTCTCACTGGTTGTTGGGAATCCATGAGTGTCCCATGAATAGGTTTCACAAGTGCAATAAAGGCAAGAACCTGCTATGGGGAGGATCCACTTGTGAATCTATAGTGGTGTAGCATTATGAGAAAGTGAGCTCAAGCTTAGCTCCCAAGATGCTAGTGGTTGCATGGCATAAGGCACTCAATTGGTCTTTTGCATGTGTGGTTGCAACGTAAGAAGCCTAATAATTTAACCAATAGTACCCTCTTCCACTTTCATTTCCTGCCTACATGTTCGATTATCTCAAATTGTCTTGGTGTTGGTGTCACAAGCTTTTAGACTCTTTTGGTTTATTGCCTCGCATGCTTACATATGTAGTTGTGCCAATGTTCTTCAATGCATGTTGTTAGTTAATGTTGTTCAAGGTTGATGTCTTATAGCTCAATCATGGGGGAGAGACACCTTGTTTAATATGTGCTTTTTGATCTTATCTTGTTGTCATCCCCGTTTATGCATCTGGCATTAGACTATGAATTTTTTATTCATGCTTTCTGGGGGATTATACTTACTATTGTTTTTGTGCATGATTTTTTCAATCATGGCTTAATGCTTAAGGATTTCACATGATTTTTAGCATCGTTGTAGTCTAATATGCCTTGGCAAGTGCACCCTTGAGCCCATGAGAACAACATCATTAATACCACTTGGAGAACTCTTATGCGATCCAAAACTTAAGAGCCTCCCATGAAAGGTAGATTCAAAGGTGAAGTAATCGTGTCCCAAAACCACAAGTAAGACATGCACAATAATTGGTGACTAAAGATAAACCAAAGAGGATATACTAGAGATCATCCATGACACTGGAGGCATTTCCAATTTCACTAGGTATGCTAGGGACTTTCTTCTCAAAGTGGTAATTTTGTAATGAGTCCTATATCAAAGTATTTGTACAACTATATTTCTCCATATTGACCTTGTCATGTGTCTAGTCTTAATCATTGTGTCTTGAATGTTAAAGCTATGGGACTAGCTTTATTCAATCATGGGGGAATGATGAAGCATCCAATGGCAATTTATTCTATTAATTATATGCCCTAGATCTGGGGAAGTATTCCATGTGCCTAGTGTTTAAGGTAAACTGGTCTTTGGCAATGCATCCTTGCCTCTCGTGTTACACTTTGAGGTTTTGTGCCTAATTCCAAGTCCTTTAAAACAATTCCATCTTCATTCGGATGTCCCAAGGCCATTCCGACACATGCCTTCAAGTTCCAAATTATACCAATGGAAAAGTGATTAGTTGTGGCTAATGGGAGGATGCACTAACTACCCTACACTAGCACACCCCGCCCTAATTGACCACTTGCATCTACAGTGTAACTCAAGTTGGCTTATGTGATGTTAATGAGCCTTCACTGGCATTAAAGCACTAACAAACCCTTTTTTTCCCTACGTAAAAACTATAAATACCCAAAGAGAGTTCTCACACAAGTAGTTTTACTTATTTTCTTGGGCTTGTGGCATCCAATTTATGTGAAGAGTTCTTCTTCCCTCATGTAAGTTAATTTCTTTCCCTATTTGTGTGTGTTTTGATTTGTCATTTTCACGAATGCAGTTAAACTTTGTAAAGAGTGATACCTTGCTTACATAGCCTACAACTATTTGGTCAATGTAGAGTGCAATTGTTTGTGCAATGAATAAAGCTTATGGTTTTCCTCATTTTACTATATGATGCATTAAACATTAAAATACTAAAAACCCTAAAAATCCTAAAAATATTTATTAAATTCTCATTTTCATAAGCTACGACAATACAGCATGGTGTTGAGCCATCGAGGTTGTGACTAAGCACCATTTTATTGCACTTAGTGTCACGCCTGTCCCCTAAAGGATTATCATACGTGTGTGTATGAGCATTGCCCTTGTCCCCAAGTGGGATTATGATGCATGTGTTTATTTTCATTTTTTTTTATAACATAAATGATGAGCAACAAGGTACCCCTATGCTCAACCATATGAACACAAGCATTTCACGCACGATCCAGTCGAATTCCAAGGACTAAGTGCCTATGCGCCTTTGTGGAACAAGGATGAGTTGGTTGATCGTTGTCTTCCCAAACTTACTTGTATGTCACGATTGTATGGTTAAGTAAGCTTGAGGCATATGATTTTTATAGCTTTTATATTTTTCTGTACTTTTGCTAATAAGGGAGGAGAGAGAGAGATAACTAAGTGACTAATTTAACTTAACTACTAATTAACTAGACTTTAAACTAATATTAACACCAATATCCATTTTCACTTGCCGTACACATCCTGAACCAACGCAACACTACTGGGATTACCAAACGCTAATCATTACTGGGTTACCAAGTGTTACACGTATGCTCGAAGTGATCGTACTGTGTGCTAATAATAGAAATGTAAAGTGCATAAAATAAAATAAATGCAGAAGAAAATAAAATAAAGGAAATGAGTAAGAAAAAAAATCTCAAGTGCTACAAGGATGAATCCAAGAGCTCGTCTTTATTGTCATACACAAGGTGTGCTCAGGTACACAATGCTCGAATAAAAATCCATCCACACTTAGACCTCCTGTTGTGGGCACTTAGCTAGAGTTTCGCTACTTGACTCCTAAAAGACTTCCTCTTCTGAATTCTTCTTCTTTATTCTTCTTCTTGAATTTCCCCTATTGCGTGCCTGGGCACTGTATTTATAGGCTTGGGAGCAACTACTCTAATAATTACAAAAACTGCCACTCTAATTGTAGAGAAACTACCCCTCTAATTTTAGAGAAACTGCCACTCTAATAATAACCATTCTAATAATTAGAGTAACTACTCTAATAATAACCACTCTAATAATTAGAGTAACTGCTCTAATAATAACCACTCTAATTATTAGAGTACCTGCTCTCATCATACCCCCATGACTAAATGAAAACTCGTCCTCGAATTCCTTACAAAATATTGGGAAGGTATGGGATTATTGACTAATTGACAACTGACGAATGACAGACTCAACATGCCTAGTGAATGGATCAATAAGCATATTACAACATTGTGGTGAAACCTCGTACATAAATGACATCCAAGCCTTATTTGGTAGCTTGTAGAGAAAGAGAGAGAAAGAAAATGAAGTGTGTTGCCACCAATGCTAAGATTGCGCCTTTCGTTATTTATCCATAGCCATGCCACTAGACTTGCTCCTTTCGTAAATGCTCAAGTTCTAGTTCATCCTGAGTACTTCCTCCAAGCCCAGTCCATTATTTGTATGATCACCATCTGCACACACAACACAGAGCAAGGATAGGTAAACCACAATGCAATTGATACCTTGCCTCGATATGAAGTGCATTGGCTGAGTTGTGGTTATGGAAAAAACTAGTTCGAAGATTTATCACAGGTGACTACCCAAGGTGTAGGGGTTAGGCGAATAGTAAAATGGAGAAAATTGAAAAATTTGTGCTAAGGCCCCCACGACTAAGAGCAAACCTTTGGTAGCTATAAGATGGAAAAATATGAGAAACAAGAAATATGGGAAAAAATAACAATGGTAACACCCATAAAATGGATGTCATGGATGGGGATGAAACAAGAAATGATCGATTGCAAGAAAGTTTTAAGGGAAAGAAGTTAACAATTGCACCAAAAAGGAATGCCAGTGGGTCCTCCCCAAAGCAAGCTCATGCCTTTTATGCCTTAACAAACACATAAACCAAAGAGTCCATAGGCTCTAGGAATGTCATTTGGAAGCAAGAGTTAAAAACTTACCCATAAGAATTCACCAAAGAAAAATAATGCATCAACCCAAAAATAGACTAATGATAAAACCAACAATGAGGTGGAAAATGGGAAAAAAGATGNATCAACACACTTGACCAATCCATGCACCTAAAGCAACAAGAATGCTTCCACAAAGAGTCACCACCATTCTGAGGAGAGTGAGATGGAGAAGCAAGAAGCAAGGAAGGGTCTTAGTTAGAGGGAACCTTCAGGCATGGATAACATGTCTTTCCAATTTCATAACCAACGCTTGTCACCCTTTTATTTGGTCTAAGGGGTGTGCTTTAAATTCCCATGTTTTGTTTTTCTTTTTCTTTTTTTTTTGAATGAGAACCACACCATGCAAAGACCCATGCATTTTTATTTTTTTTTTGCATTTTTTTTGTCTAAGGGGTGTGCTTTGAATTCTCACTTTTTTTCCTTTTTTATTCTTTTTTTTTCTTTTTTTTTTTTTGCCTCAGAACCACACCATGCAAAGACTTATTATTTTTATTAACTCAACTTCCCGATAATGGAGCAACATCGAAATGGTAAGGAAAACCCAAGAAGGAAACATTCAAGCACCCAAGAGAATGGTCAGCACAATTGCACCAAATCCCCTTGAATTCACACCCTTTTCAATCCTTGAGTCCTTCCTTAGTTTGAGAAATGCCCAGTCACCAATTCATTGATAGTTCTATTATTTAAAGAAAGGGACTGTACAGTTCTAAACCAAGAGAGACCATAGAAATTCATGGATGCATGGATGACGTGGACTCGTTGTCTGTTATATCAAAAGAACCATACCTTAGTATCAACATTAGAACTCAAAGGTAAAATCCAAACATCAGCAATCAATAGAATACAGTTCATACCACCATCAGGGGCACTTATTAGGTGACGATCCCAACAAAATAAGCAACCATACAAAGAAACAAGAAAGTATGAACAATGTTGCAAAACAAAAACAAGAAAAGTTAAAGAATTTTGTAAAACAAAAAACTTAAAAAGAAACTGAGGGCCTCAATTGATCAGCCGAGGTAGCCATCTCCCCCATGACTAAATTGAAAGGAGGAGATCCGAAATAATGAGCGAGGTCATCCCTTCTCAGAGGTATTATGTGCACTAGTCATTCTTAGTTCATGGAAGGGTTTGGTTTGTTGCACATTGACTAGTAATCTCTTATCAGGCTCTCAGGTTTGTATATGGTCATGGCCTCTGAAGGAAATGTTGTATGAATAATGTAAGGTCCTTTCCATAGTGTTTGAAATTTTGTGTGTTGTGGCACATGTGTGGGGTTCTAGTAGAGGACCTTATCTCCTAGTTGATACTTAACCTTTCGAATTTTCAAGTCATGACATTACTTGTTATATGCCTTGTTCAACTCATTTGATGACAGGGTAGCTAATCGATTTTTTTCTAGCACGTTTAAACTTGCCAACCTTTGTTTTTGTGCTAGATCAAAGTCGAGGTGGAGGTCACCAGCCATGGATAGTGTACGGAGCTCGGTTTGAATTGGAAGCTTTGGAAGTTTTCAGTACACTAACTCATAGGGAGAGTAGCCTATAGGGAGTTTCCAAGTGGAGCAGTATGCCCAAAGAGCATCATTCAGTTTAGTGCTCCAATCTCGCCTATACTTGCTAATTATCCTTGTCAATATTTTAGTGATCTCCCTATTAGTGACCTTAGCTTGTCCATTAGCTTGGGGGTGATAAGGTGTAGTCAATTTATGTTCAACCCCTAAGCGTTGCATTAACTTCCAGAAAGTTGCACCTGTGAAGTGTGTTCCATTATCCGCAATAAGTGCACGTGGCACACCAAACCTATTTACGATTTATAGTTGCACAAATCGTGCAACTATAGATGATGTGTACTCTATAACAGCAGCTGCTTCAGCCCATTTCGTTAGATATTCTACGGCAACAATGATGTAAGCTTTTCCATTGGACATTGGTGTAATGGGCCCCATAAAGTCTATTCCCCAAATGTCGAAGGGTTCTAAAGGTTGAATCCATTGTTGCGAACCCTCCATTCTAGCAGTCATTCCCCCATCACGTTCACAGTGCTCACAAGATTGGACAAATTGATGGGCATCCCAAAATAATATTGGCCAATAATATCTTACAAGCAAGATTTTAATAGCCATTCGTCTCCCTGCATAGTGACCCCCACAAAGGCCCTCATGAGCATCTTGGAGAACTCTTAATTGGTCCACCTTAGGCACGCACCATCAAACCAAGCCATCAGAACACACTTTGTAAAGTTGTCCATTGATCTCCATGAAGTATTTGGCTCTATGAAGAAACTGTTGTTTCTTCCTAAAGTCTAACTCCTGTGGTGTTTGTTGGGTAAGGAGATAGGTGAGAATGCTACTATACCAATTCATCTCCATGGGTTGGTTATTCACTACACCAGCAAAGAGGGCTTCATCAGGAAAATGATCGGACATTACATATTCATCCTCTTTGCTATCCCAGTGTAACCGAGATAAATGATCTACAACTACGTTCTTAGCGCCCTTTCGATCGATCATCGTTAGATCTAACTCTTATAGGATTACCAGCCATCGTATAATACGAGGGCTAACCGTTGGCTTGTTCATGAGGAACCGGATTGCACTATGATCCATATGGATGAACACTTTGTAACCTAACACATAATGCCTAAACTTATCCAATGCAAACACTACAGCCATTAATTCTTTTTCTGTATTTGTGTAGTTAAGTTGTGCACCGGTGATACTCCTACTTGCATAGTGGATGTAGTAAGGATGTTTTTGGTCATCTAACTGTGTAAGTACGGCTCCTAAGGCATAATTGGATGCGTCAGTCATTATATGGAACAATCTGGACTAGTTAGGGGCTTGTAGAATGGGAGCTTCTACAAGCTTTTATTTCAGAGTCTGGAATGCTCGTTCATATTCCCTGATCCATTCGAATGGTGCATCCTTCTTCATTAGCTCTACAAACAGTTTGGAAATCTTGGAGAAGTTCTCAATGAATCTCCTATAGTAGCCAATGTGTCCAAGGAATGATCGAATGTCTTTGATAGTTTCCAATTGACGAGTGATTCCTTGGATGACCCTAACTTTATCTAGGTCTACCTCTATTCCTGAATGTGAAATCTTATGCCCAAGTACTATGCCTTCTTGAACCATCAAATGGCTTTTCTACTAGTTGAGCCTTAAGTTGGTTTCTACGCATCTTTTCAGCACTTGCTCTAATTGGTCCAAGGCTTGATAAAAGCTTGTTTCATAAGTGGAGAAGTCTTCCATAAAGACTTCCACTCCATTTCCTATTTGTTGTTGGAATATACTTAGAACCAGGCATTGAAATGTGGTAGGAGCATTGCACAAGCCAAACAGCATTTGTTTATATGCAAACGTTCCCCAAAGACTGGTGAATGTTGTCTTGGCTTGATCTTCTGGGACTATCTGTATTTGGTTGTATTCACTATAGCCATCCAGAAAACTATAATAGCGANTAAGCTGTTCTATTTCTTCTTTTACTATTTGCTTCAATTTTGGGTTTAATCGCCTTTGCAGTTGTTTTTGAGGTTTCATGGAGGGGTCAGTGTAAATCCTATGCTGGCATATCCTAGGATCTATTCCAGTTAACTCNCAATGGGATATATGAACCAAGCCTTAATAAGCTGTTCTATTTCATCTTTTACTATTTGCTTCAATTTTGGGTTTAATCGCCTTTGCAGTTGTTTTTGAGGTTTCATGGAGGGGTCAGTGTAAATCCTATGCTGGCATATCCTAGGATCTATTCCAGTTAACTCGGGGTATAACCAGGCAAAGGCTTTTGACCACTTGTTTATCACTTTCAACAGTCTTTCTTTTTGTTTGGGAATAAGTCTTGCGTTAATGATCAATAGTTTTCCATTTTCGAGGGTCATATACTCCAAATCGGTGGGTAATGGTTTCAAACCTAGGGGCTCTTGTTTAAATCTCTCAGGAATTTCCAACTTCCCCCAATTGATGTTTTCAAGGTTAAGGCTTGGAATTTGGCAGCGAACTTGCTCTAGTGCATCTATGCTTTCAATGTAAGCACTAGATATCCCCTCAGTTAGTTCCATGCATGTTAGTGAGTTGCTCTCTTGATCAACCATCAGCCACTAGGTGTCTTCTTGTCGTGTGACTGCTGCATATAGGCACTTTTGTATATTAATGTCTTGTGCACACCAATTGCATGCAAGCAATGCTAAACTTTGCATAACCCATGATCTCTGCACGCAATTGCACATTGTGTCACTATATGCGATGCATGGAACTTTCTTCTTCTCAATCTTTCCAAAAGTGTTTTTCTTGGATATTTCCAGGGAAAGATCACGGATTCCCAGGCGTGCATCTATAGTACTTAGTCATGCTCTTCCCATTATTATTGGGAAGTCCCATTTATCATCATTCACTTGTATTACTAGGAAATCAGCTCAATACGACCACCCACACACAGTGGTAACGATGTCCTCCACTAGTCCCAAGGGAACAATGATGGACTGGTCAGCCAGCTCTAGTTGAATATTACTCTTCCTTAATGGAGGCAAGTTCTAGGCTTTGTACATCTCTTGTGATATTAAATTGACTCCGGAACCTGAGTCCAGAAGAGCTTTACATGGTTCATTCCCAATGACTTGGAGATAGATTAGAGGGCTCCCAAGATCAGAGAATTTCCTGGAAAGGTGGCCCACCTTAATCCAATCAGTAACGACATGTGTTAACATAACCATATGCGTTGAGCTCGGTGTTTGATTTGAAGGAAGCCCTGAAGCCATAATTGATGGGGAGGCATTCAAAGGTTCAATCTCTTGTGGTTGTGAGGGCTTGGTTGGACTGTTGGTTCTGAAGAAAGATCTTCTCTTCATACAGTTGTTAGAACCAGCAGTGGATTGAAGAGTCACAGCCTCATAGCATTGCGTTGCTATGGTTGAGTGGGGAGTTCCCCTTGCATCGCTGGAGCGAGTGGTAATGGAGCTATCGGTGTCCACTTGTATGTCTAAGTTGCAGATGGATTTGAAAGGTGATATGTCTATGGGTATTGCCACTTGTATTACTAGGAGAAGGAGTCCTATAATAATCCCGAGTTTGATAGTGATGTTGTGGTGTCACATGACCAACAGAGTCACGTGGAGAGATTGACTACTACACATAGTAGCCATATGGATCCGATTGCTAGTAGGGGTATTGTTGCCTTGGTGGTGACATCCCCCATGACTGTGGGTATTGCCACTGTTGATGTTGCTCAACAAGTTGTGGTGTAGTTCCACTTGGATAATATGTTGAAGGTTGGTGGAACTACCTTGGGAATACGGTAACCGTCAGGGTGCTTGTTGTTTATTAAGTCATGGGTTGAGTGCATACACCTCAGACTCTTGTAAATGTAAGATCACTGGGCAACATCCCTTAGGATGGTTGTATTGGCATATCTCACATCCATCGTCACTCTTCTTTTCTGAATCCACAACCTCTTCAATGATGGCCATTTTGCCCTTACCTTTGTTACGTGCATTGTCCACTTCTCTCTTTTTCTTTTTGTTATAGTCACTACCTCACTTCTTAGACTCCTCTACGATTTTAAGAACAATTTCAAACCTACTATCCAAGGAGTCCCACATTTGATCTACCTTTCCCGATACTTCTGTTGTTAACTTTTGGAGTGGTAAATTTTTCCTATTCACCATCTCTTTGAGTGGTTACTCTTCCTCCTCTTCACAAAATCTCACTCCCCTTTTTCAGAGGGAAGAATATCGATTGTATTCTTCCGCACTTTCTCTCCTACGTAGCTCCCCTTCTTCCTTGCCTACTTGCTCTAGCAATCTATGAACCTGATGAGACCTACGCGCTGATAATCTCCCTTGGGCATATGTTCCAAGGATTCTCCTTGTTTCATGCCTAAGTCCATCCACGAGATGGCGTAGTTGATCCCACTGTAAATAACCATGGCGAGGACAACGATGTAACAATGTGTAA
The DNA here is from genome assembly GCA_015680685.1 of Gnetum montanum. Lineage (NCBI taxonomy): Eukaryota > Viridiplantae > Streptophyta > Gnetopsida > Gnetales > Gnetaceae > Gnetum > Gnetum montanum. Next base: position 128,117 of record MNCI01007659.1, read on the forward strand.
TAGCGGCCCATGGCAGCATCCAAGGGTTCATGATTTCCTTGCTTCCATCCTTGGATTTGCTTTCGCAAGTTAGACACTCAGGATTATGTTTGATACTTATCATTAAATAGTTCTAACATTGTACTCCACCTCCGAATGGATTCCGATTCTAAGGACCGGTACCAGCTTTTAGCTTCTTTCACTAGTGTCCTTGAGAACAAGTTTAGTTTTTACCTTTCGTTTTCTATGTTCTGCAAGGCACATGCATCGTGGAATGCTTGTAAATGGTTTTGAGGATCAACGTTGTATCCCCCTTCAAATCATGGGATATTGTTCATGTCTAACCTCTTGATCCTACTATCCTTTTGGTGCCTTGTTAGAACTCTTACGGCCTCTGTTATATCCAACATGCTTCTGGTTGCGAGTAGGGATTCTTCGTGGTCATCTCGTTCATAGCGTCTGTGATGTCTATGCGGTTCCCTACTCTTCCTTCTTCTATGCCGTGATTCCCTAGAGTGCCCTCATCCTCGTTCTGGATTGTCACATCGATGTTTTTCACTCTATTTTCCTTTATCCTCATAGTTAGTTTCCTTATGACTACGTCTGGACGTAAGGGGAGGATGAATGTGATGATCAAGGTGAAGAAGAAGGAGAACCATCGCCATGACAGTGTTTTCTACCTTCTCTTCAATGGCCTTGGCCTTGATCGTTATTACGATCAAAACGTCCATCCTTATTGTGTGTTTGTGTTTTCTCATTGAACACTTCATGTTCGTGGGGATCAGAACCAGGGTTGTGAACCGCGGAGTGGAGGTTTTGATACACCATGTCCTAACCATCATTAGGAGGGGAAACATCGTTTGGTGGAGAACCTGTTGAAACCAGTTCACCATCCCCAATTTTGCTTAAAATGTGGAGGGTGTTATGGGGCCATTTACCCTTCAAGGATGCGTGGTAATTCTCCTGTCGCAAGTCCCATTGACGTTGCGCTTCTGTGGGATGATAGTCCCTTGTGTCATGATCGCATGCAACATATTCCATGTATAAAAGCAGCATGCCTATTCGTGTGAGAGCACGGAGCATGTTGGGGACTGATTGGTCTAGAGGCAACACTATGTTACCCTCCAAGTCTCTCCAACACAGTTGTTCATCTTGGTAGAGGATAAAGGTGAAATCGGGCACATACTCATCGTGATGAGTATATACTACCTGAAATTATTGAGGAACTGGCAGATCTTGGTTACTTGTGTTATGTCGTCGACTGTCTCTTGTGTTAGTCCTAGGGGGTGAAGTGCTCTTGTGTGAAGAAGAAAACATTTTCGTCTTATTCGGTGTGCGATTTACCGTTGTCTTATCTTTCCTTTAATCAACCCTAAGGGTTCGTTCTAACGTTCCAACGATATGGATGATTCCCTATGTTCTACATAGCACACAAATAACTAAGTCGTCGGCAACAGTGCCAATGATGAGTGGCGAGGTACCCCTACACTCAACCATACAAATACAAGCGTTTCACGCACGATCTAGTCGAATTCCAAGGACTAAGTGCCTATGCATCTTTGTGGAACAATGATGGGTTGGTTAATCGTTGTCTTCCCAAACTTACTTGTATGTCACGATTGTATGGTTAAGTAAGCTTGAGGCATATGATTTTTATAGCTTTTATGTTTTTATGTCCTGCTACTAATAAGGGAGGAGAGAGAAAGATAACTAAGTGACTAATTTAACTTAACTACTGATTAACTAGGCTTTAAATTAATCTTAACACTAGTATCCATTCTCACTTGCCATACACATCCTGAACCAACACAACACTACTGGGATTACCAAACGCTAATCGTTACTGGGTTACCAAGTGTTACACATGCTCGAAGTGATCGTACTGTGTGCTAATAATAGAAATGTAAAGTGCATAAAATAAAATAAAATGAATGCAGAAGAAAATAAAATAAAGGAAATGAGTAAAAAAACAAATCTCAAGTGCTGCAAGGATGAATCCAAGAGCTCGTTTTTATTGCCGTACACAAGGTGTGCTCACGTACACAATGGAATAAAGATCCGTCCACACTTAGACCTCCTGTTGCGGGCACTTGGCTAGAGTTTCGCTACTTCCTCTTCTGAATTCTTCTTCTTTATTCTTCTTCTTGACTTCCCCCTATTGCGTGCCTAGGCACTATATTTATAGGCTTGGGAGCAACTACTCTAATAATTACAAAAAATTGCCACTCTAATAATAACCATTTTAATAATTAGAGTAACTGCTCTAATAATAACCACTCTAATAATTAGAGTAACCACCCTAATAATAACCACTCTAATTATTAAAGTACCCGCTCTCATCAATAAAATACATAAAAATTATAAAATATAAAATTATAAATATCTTTTTCTCTCTTTCTCCACAGAATTGAATTGTATTATATATATTATAATATATTTTACACTTCAAAAAACAACATACATAAGTATTCTTGGTAATCCACTCAACATCATCTTTAAAGCTTACCACCAAATCTCAAATGATTTTTTAAAAAATTTATAATTTATGTTCTACCTAGTGGAATCAAACCTATGACCTAGGGTAAACCACATGCAATTTTCTTCTAAATAAAATGTACTATGATAAATTTGTGTAGAAGAAACAAATATAAATATACAAATGTCATAGAGAAGGAATCAATCTTAGAAGACTAATCATGAGCATGATGCAAAAGTGAGTAAAACTACCCTAGACATTTTAATCATGTAAAAGGAACCTCATTAACGGTATCACTCACCAAAACCACTAGGGCTTCAAGCATAAAACAACTTTATTTGACATGAATGCACTTACTTTAAAATTAATTTATTGAACCAGCACATTCAAATATTATAAATATTTGGTAAAAGTCACTTAAACCTGAGAATATAAACTTTCATAGCTTTAATGATTAGAACTGTTTGTTTAAATTGAATACAACCTTTCAAAAGGTTAACAAAATTTTTAGGAAGGTATCATTGTTTGTTTAAATTTTTGACCAACTTACTAAGGAAGAGGAACTAAGTTTTTTGGGACGTATTGTTGTTTGCTTAAATTTTGTACAAAGTAACAATTACTAAGGAAGAGCTACTAGAACACGTGAAAAAGACAACTCGAATTTCAATAATACTGAAAAATATGGGAAAAGAATAAGGAAAGATGATGCCAAAAAACTATAAATAAACAAAAACAAAATACAAAAGGTGAAAAACTCATGTTATCACCACATTTTGTTAAGAGAAAGCTATTAAGATGATAATGAAAAATAATGCCACGGAAAAATAATCCACAAACCTAGAGCAATCAAAGACGTAGGCCAGACAGATCCTGTTTATTTTAAATAGGGAGCGCTTTAACGACGAAAGGCCACATATACTAATCTTACAAATCTTTCTCAGAAAATAAATATAAAAATGATGCTCCACTAATGCGGGCTTGCACAAACAACATGAAAAGTCTCTATTACTTTTACCATTAAACTTAAAGCCTACTTTAATTTCATTTAGAAACAGGCATCTCACATCCAAAATGTAAACATCAAAGACATTTCACATTCACATCATGGATGAGAGATGTCTACTGGAAAAAAAGAGAAGTACGATTAACCGCAAAGGAAACAGAGCTGATATGTGTCCAAATACACCGAATATATTTATTATGGTTAGTGATAGTGTTTACGTAAGTCCAACAGCAATACTGTTCTTTCAAAACCGTAAAAGAAGTTACTTGCGTTCTTAGTAGCTGTAGTAGTAGAGTTACGCAATTATAACGCAGCAAAGTAAACAGAACCATAAAAATTGCAATCATAAAATTTTAAATGGAATTTCCATGCAAATAAATGATAACCTACAATCAATTGTGCATGTTAAGAATAATTAATAATGAAGCTTCACAAAATAGCCAATGGGTAGTGAAAGCTCACTCGTTCTCTTGGCCTTCACTAATACAAATGGAGACTGGGCAGTATACCATCAATTTACATGATATTCTCAATTATATACAAGCACTGAGGTGCTGCCTGAAAAGAATTCCCATAGCCCATGCGTCACAATGGTTGACGAGGGGCAAAAAATTGAGGAGCACCTTCTTTCCCAGGCTTCAAGGGAAAGAATGTTAAAAAATAATATATTGTACAGAGTTCCTGCTTCCGAAGATGTTGGAGGTTTTCCATAATGCCTCCAACCTAAATGAAAGAACCATAATGAAAACTTTCGAATTCATTATTTCTTCCAGTTTGCTAGTAGTAGTAGATATTCAACTCTAGCAAAAATAAATTCTGTTATGAATGTCGAAAATCCACTAATATCAGCTACAGGGACCCTTAAGGAGCAGTAACACAGTATCTAACTTAGATGTCTCTGTAAGACAAGTTAAGTTGTTATCAAGGTTAGAGGATCATTCAAGTCAAGGGCCCCATGATAAAAGTTGTAATGGCCTCGTGACCTTAAAATCAGTGTTATAAACTAGAAAGAACACAGTCACCCAACGCCAGTGCAAGAATTGTTAGTATACAACTGGTTTTTGAAACAGTCATCTGACCTGTTCATGCTGACTTAAATTGTAGGGATGGCCCTTTGATTTTTATTCGTATTCTTAAAGTGCTTTTTCTTTCGCTATTGTTCATACTTTCAGAATCTCTCCTCATATTTTCACCTGATATACCATTTTTGGACCCTGAAATTTCATTTGCTTTTCCTGGACTGTCAAGTTGAGCTTCTGATACTGTTTTATCTACATCCTCGTTGATCTGTGAACATGTCCAACAAAGCAACTACTCAAAAAAATATAAAGAAGCATGTTCACTTTAAAAAATCCATTAAATACATATAGCATACGCAATCAAACAAGAAGGTACAAAAACTTAAAGCTAGTTTCTATCGGTAATTCAGGTTTCCTGTCAACAATTTTTTACGCAAATTAACACAAACAGTCTTGTACAATGCATGGCCATGTTAAATGTATAAGGTAATTTTTCAGGGAAATGCCTTCAGGGAAAAATACTCGTCAACTTCGTGCATTAAACATGGCCATGAATTCCAAGGTTACCATATTCTGAACGACATACAAATCCAACATTTTTCAGCGACAAATGGTTCGCAATCACCGTCTATTAAATGTTTCACCAATGATCCCATTTAAGTACTTCGCACAAGTTTGGCAAATACCATATGCACTTAAAGCCTAGTTCTCAGAAAGAAGAGTGTTTAAATTGTTTATTATTGATGTATTTAGTTAATTTAAATTCCTTGTCTCTCAAAAATCAACAATAACATATAACATTGATCTTATTTTTACTCGTTTTCAGAGCTATAATCACGGGGCAAAGTTTGGCCAAAATCTTAGCTAAAGATAAAAAGAAACATGTAAGCTAATTGCTTATTCAAATCATTATTAACAAACAAGCCTGAAAAGTTTCGTCTCTCATCTCTGGTAAATATGTCATAAAGTTCATTTTAATTCCCATCACTTATATTCTTCCCACTCATGTTTGTTATAGATGAACTTAGGAAATAAAGCATGAAATCTTTTGATGTATGGGTTTTGCAGATGATATTGTGTTGGTGGATACCTCTAGAGCAAATATTGCTTTTCAAATTGAAAAGTGAAGGCAGGCTTGAGAATCAAAAAGCTTAAAAATTAATAAAAGGGAGAACCTATAGAATGTAATTTCAGTGAAAGCATGAATAGAGTGATGAGATAGAAGCAACAATTCAAGGCCAAATGCCCCTTAAGGTCATATCTGGTTACTCGATTCTCTTGGTACTGCATCAGCAGAATTCGCAAATTGTATTTAAAAAATTGTTTAATTTCACATAATTCCATGGAAGTTTACCCAGATTATCTTCAACTTTATGCCAGGCCCACCATTTCTTTTGTTTTTTTTTTTTATTCTATTCAGATTTCACCAACAAAGGTGTAATCTACCCAGATCCATGAATCCGTAAAGTCAGTATCTCCACCATTCAATGTTTTTAGATCACCCAACCAAATAGGCCCTAATGTAAACAGTCCCATTTCCTAGAATCAATACTACAATCAGAATTAGGATTGAGATAAGATAGTCAAAATGGAGATAGGCTAGCAATGTATTCTGTGACAAAAGAATTCAAATAAAACTAGAAGGAAAATTCAACAGAATTCTAATCAAGCTTGCTATTTTATATGATGCCGAATGTTTGGTTGTAAAAAATCAATATGAGCAACAAAACAATGTGGCAGAAATATGAATGTTTGGATGAATATTGAATAATATAAGATGAGACAAATTTTATAATACAGTTTTTAGAGAAGACTTGGAGTGACTTCTATCACAAATATAAACTACAAGGATAGTATCTTAGATGGCTTAGTTATGTTCAAAGAAGATCAGATAATGAACCTCTTGAAAAAGGTTGCCACATCACAGTTCCAGAAAACTCACCAAAAGGAATACCAAAAAAAGCTATAGAAAGAAATAGTTAAAGTAGATATAAAAAAATTGCAAGTAAATCAAGCTTTAGCTATTGGTAAATGGAAAAATACAACTCATGTTACACATCCCATTGTATTAAGACAAGGCTAGGATGATGATGACTTCTGGTGTTAACAACATACTGCATACTTTGAACTTCATCATCAAGCTTTAGTCCTTGAAACTATTTTAATTTATTTCATTCACAACTACTGTAATTATCTCACCAAAGGGGGAACAAAAAAGAGCTTTATTCATAAGATGCAATTAGTTCAAAACACAGTTATCTAGCAATGATTACGAAATATGTAAGAGCCAGAAGAATTTAAATATGGGTTATACATTAAATTATAACTGAGTTTTTCAAACATTCAACAAACTTCTTCATTCTAATAAACATGTAAGTTGTCCCATGCCATGCATTTTTCTTTCTTCTATTTGAAAGATAGTTGCCAAGCATACGTAATAGACCCAAAACAAAAAACAAAAAACAAAAACAAAAACAAAAAGAAAGCCCTTGCAGTTTACAACCCAGTAAACACTCTTAAGTATATTTCAAAATGTCATAGCCCCACAGTTAAAAGATTTTATTTTTTTTTTTTAATTTTTGTTGGTCCTTTTAAATTAAGATGTGCAACTCCTAGATCTTTTGCGGCTAACTTACAATAAAACAAAAAGGGATACAAGAGACCTTACAACAGAAGCTGGATGAAACCAAATCCCAAACATATAACAGCATCAAATCAAGATCTATGAGAAGTAAACGATGCCAACACAAAATAAGCTTGCAAAACCAAAATTGTGCAGGGGTTGAAAATCAAAGATCATTGCTGTCACCAAGGTGGCGCCATATAGTGATGTAGGGATACCTAACTTGTGGAATAAGGGAAAATGAAATACAAGAAGAATATAATTACCAAATGGCATTTCCCTTGAAGGACATTCTTGATATTTTCATACGAAGTTCACGGAAAGGGTGTAATACAATGACCTTTCCCTAAAAGGACTTTCTTGATATTTTCATACCCAAAAACAATGGCCACACAGTAAAAACCTAAAAATTACATAAAATGTCAACAATGAAAGCACCACTACCAGAATGAAATGAGTAAGTAAACAGATGTATATCAAATTTAGTGATTCAGAAGCTACTCGCAAGTCTTAAAATTAATTAAAAAGTAACAGTAGCAATGAATATTACTCTGTTAAAAACTGGTCTGCACTGGCGCTTGACCCTGATAACTTCACTTGCAGATTCCATATCACCAAGATTTGTACTCTTAATTGCACCACAGCATCGCTGCATTCAAAATCAGATAATAAAAATTTACTGCATAGTTATCACCCAGATAAAATAAAAAAATGATTCAATGCATATGCAATGCACCAACCCCATTGACAATGTTCATTTCAGAAGCATGTGATTGTTTATAATCTAGTAACGAAGCTGAGTAGCCTTTCTGGTTTTCCACTAAAATCAATTCAGAAAAAGGCACATGTTCCTTGGAATCTTTCATATGATCAGGTAGTTCCTTTAGACAATCCGCCAAAACACCTTCCTCGCATAAAAAGTTATCAGCTGCAGCTTCCATTTCACAGATATTTTCCCTTAGGTATACTGTGGGCAAGCCTCCACATCCACACTTCATTGCTGTGGAAAAAACAGAACTTATTAGTCAATAACAGCAGCGTATTATTATTCAATTCCAATAATAAAACTGTTAAGACTAAACAATTGTGCAAATGCTAGGCATCTACTCATGCTTAATTATTTGGTTTTTACAAAAATGTGTTTCCCATGTATGTACTAAAAGAACATGCAAAATATAACTGTCTCACAATGTATCAGATAAAGTACATACCATGATTTAAACATGTACAGTGCATGTTGGACTGGCATATGCAAAATGCCATATAGCACCAACTGTTGCAAATGCTACATGGAACACAGTTTGGATAACTAGGAGAGTAGTAGAAGATATTTGCACCTTGTCTTTTCAAAGCATAGCAATATTGGTTTTGAAGTTTCATAAGGCCTACAAAAGCTACCTTCACAAAATGTTGATTTTTATTGCTACAAATCGAATCATTATTAGCAAGCATCATTGCCTTCTTACAAAGCAACTGCTCTTGCGGCAAAATCTGTGGTCTGTTTAATTTCTTATATCTTTTACAGGCTGCTTCCCCAAATGAATACCAATTATCCAAAGCAAAATTTACTGCCTCGCCACAATTAAATCCTGAAATACATACACAATTTTGCTGGAATGAATATAGTTTTAATCAAGAAAATACACACACACACACAATAAATGCGTAGTGCCGCGAAATGGCTAGATGTGAGTTTACCATGGCTAAATCCAGCATGATATGCTTGCGGAAATGTGATTATGAAATCACCAGGCTCTTGAACAGCCTTATAAACAGGAACGCCATGTTCACACAATATTCCTGGTGGAAACATTGTAGTTTTCCCTGCCAACAAATTAAATGCTGTGTCCCATCCTTCCCGTGCATGCATTTCACCCTTGTACAGATGTTCAAGAACTACACGTTCAAGGTCATTCGCAGCATGTCCAGGAACACCATACCAAGTTTTAGATGCACCACAATGGTGATAATTGATGCTGCCATGAAAAACCCATTTTAGCTAACATAGTGAATTTGAATTATGAAATTCCAAAATGTCATATAAACATACTGAAGAGCATTCCAATGTACAGGTAATAAGATATATTACCTGTACAAATAATGGTCCTCAACATGCCATGCAAACATACTGAAGAGCATTCCAATGTACAGCATTGGATCAGTTACACCCTGCAATATGTGTTATATCAAAGAAATTATTGGTGGAAAACAAAAACAAATATCATCAGAAGTTATCTGTACATGAAAATGTTTAGAAAACAAATGAATTACCGGAATCGAAGAATCAAGAAGGCTCAATACAGACTTATCAAGCTTTGATATATCCTAAAAACACATAGAGAAAAACCTTATATTAACATTTTATTAAATGGGCAATCATTAAAACTGGTACATCTGACAACATTTTCTCTTATAGCAAACCTGTAAGTTCCACTTGCTTGATCCTAGAGGATCTTTTGCTGAGCTTGAAAATGCACTTCCCACAACATCACAAGCATACTCCACAAACTCAGTCCTACCCGAAGTTATTTCATGCCAGAACTGTCTCTCTATAAAGTTGGCAGGCAAGTTTGCAGAGGTAGAAAATTTATAAGCAAATATCTTATTTGCTATTTTTTCATATTCACGAAAAGAATATTTTCTGAAATACCACGATAAATCATGTAAGTAAGGTTGCAAATCCAATACTCATTTTGAAATTCACAAAAATTTAAAAAAAAATGTACGAGAAAGAAGTGAAAAGAAAATTCACTAGCCTTCCACTCATGTAATATTTTGTCTGATCATCAGAATCCCACTTCGTAATTTTCATGGGCTGGACTCTCGTAGTGAACTTAAATCCAGACTTCTCACGCATTAGTACTACACCAGCAGGCACTGTGGGAGAAATTGGTGAAACAATCTTGCAAATCCCTGGTTCACCAATTACAATAGTTACCTAATTGGCTATACAAAACCAATGAAAGTAATATTTTTTGATAAAACAAAAAAATGACATCTGGCCCTTTTAAATCACAAAGTAAATGGTTAAAATAAATACTAAAAATGGCTAGAAACTCTATATTGAACGAACATGAAAACATATTATCATGTTGCTAAACTACAGGTTACATCAATCTGCTGCGTGCTTGCGTATATAGTTTAACAAAATTATAATATGCAATTGAATCTGAAAAAGAGAAAAGAGGGAAGTTCATATGTATTTAAAAATGACATGGTGTTTCTTAAAGCATACCATATTTTGATGCCTCAGGCACAATGCTTTCCAGATACGACAGAGGATCTTCAAATTCTTCCAGTGTTGGATAAAATGTTGGGCAAGAAGGAATGTTGTTTATCCAAGCCATTCCCTCACAATTTGTAAAATCAGCCTTACAATTTGCTCGCATGGAACTGCACCTAGAATGTATCCTGTGCAGGTCATCACCTCCGTTTCCTGTCATGCTTACCATTTCTGCTACTGAGATACTAAATTGATGTCAACGAAATATCTTTACATTTGATTCAATACTAGCTTCTTCATCATATCTATTTATTTACGAAACAACCCTTTCTGCACTTCAGTCATCAATGTTTGAATGATCATGTGAATGGCGCACGCATGTATAAGAAAAACGCACCCTAACAGAAGAATGAGTCTGCAAAAAGTTCATTCAACTCAGTTTTTTATATCACATAAAACGGGTATACATTAACATTGTAAACTAAGTGTCACCTTAGGAACAAGATCAGTTCTCCACCCTCTACAATGTTTACTCAGATACAATGAACATTCAATAGCAAGATGAATGTATGTCAAAACCGATTCTTCAGTAACATGCAGGAATCTGAAACAAAACAAGAAATAATTCACTTTGATAGCAAAGCCCCAAATACCTCCAAAAGCTTATAGAATGCATAGCAGTGATCTATTTAGTTACCAAGACAAAATACCACCAAAGACAGTTGCAGGCCATTCTAAAAGCTCATTAAACCGTAGACAATTCAAGACGATCCAACTATAATATGACAAGTTGGGCAAAATCAAGACAACGGCCAAAAATCCCCAACCTTCCTCTCAGGTCACAAATGTTTATACATCAAAATAAGAAATACATCAAATACCTCTAAAAGCTTATAAGATGCATCGCAGTGATCTATTTAGTTACAAAGTAAGACAAAAATAGTTGCAGTTCATTAAACCTTGGAAACTTCCAGAAGATCCAACTATAAAATGATAATTTGGGCAAAATCAAGACAACAGTCAAAAAATTCCCAACCTTCCTACCAGGTCACAGAAGTTTATGCAACTCAATTTTTATGTCACACAGAACTGGCATACGTTGATACTCTAAACAATCTGTCACCTTAGGAAAACGATAAGCGCTCCATCCTCTACAATGTTTACTCAAATACAATGAACATTCAATAGCAACATGAATGCATGCCAAAACCGATTCTTCAGGTAACATGCACTAATCTGAAACAAAATAAGAAATAATTCACTTTGATATCAAAACCGCAAATACCTCTAAAAGCTTATAGACTGCATATCAGTTATCTATTTAGTTCCAAAGTAAAACAAAATTTCCCCAAAGATAATTGCAGGCCATTCTAAAAAGGTCATTAAAACTTAAAAAATTCCAGCAGATCGAACTATAAAATGACAAGTTAGGCAAAATCAATACATCAGGCATAAATCCCCAAAGTTCCTACCAGGCCACAAATATTTATACATCAACATCTTCTTGAACAACTTTCAGAACAGAGACCAAGGAAATAGTTAATTCAATAGCAAGATACAAAGAGTTTAAATGAAATGAAATGAAATTCAGTTATTGAAATAATATTTTCAGTAAAATTAAAAAACATAAGACCCAAGCCTTCCAAGTATGAACTGAACTCAAGTTTAATTATGAAATGGCAATGATTCTAGTTTTAATGGGACAACAAAGAAATCTTGACAGGAAGCCTTTTCTTAATTATGAGAGAAAAAATTACAATGAGAATGAGGAGTTAAAATGGCAGCTTCCTGTACATAACATCATAGACACGCAAATGTAAGAGCAACAACATATCTCAACAAAAAAACTGAAAGGAATCAGAATTTCAGTAAGTTTATTATCAAAATAAGACGTAATTTTAAAAAAGAACTTTGCACTTCACAATTACCTATATAATTTCAAAATTTGTTTAAGACCTTTTTAAGAAGATATATACTTATCATGTACAGAGTAACGGAGAACTGAAGATGCCGTTTGTAATTTCGTGTTCACAAACACCGAAAACTTTAAAAATGACTTGACAAACAGTTTTTTTAGCCAATATAACATAAATTGTGTTCTAAATCTAAGAGCATCGAACTTACCACAGAACCAAAGATAATTTGAAGCTGCGCGAAATGAGGAGACTAGACACGTATAGCAGCAAGGCAAATATTTAGGCTTCGCTCACCAGACGCAAACTACGCTGTTAACGAATAATTGGCGAGATTTTCTTTTTCGCATCGACACTTGTATATGAAATCTCTAACTCAAAGACCACCAGAGTAAAAAACGGAACAAAAGTTCATGTGAACGCACTGGAGACTCCGTAATCACTGCATTAGGTTCCAATCACATGTGCATCACCTAGACTTTCCTCCCTTGCTGCCCCAAATTTGAATCTAAAATCACAGGCGAAAATCAAACAGGAGCTGTTGTTCGGGAAAGAAAAGAGCGAAAACTAAACAGGACTCGTTGTTCGCGAAAGAAAAGACCGAAACTAAACGGACATATGTAATAAACGAAAAGACGGGCCTACGGAAAATTCGAACCAAATCTCCCATCGAATAGTAAACTGCTCCTATTGGACAGCCATTCCAGCGCCTTTTGACATCCGCTGCCAACTCAGCCAACTGCCGACGAATCTGACCAAGACGAAAATCCTCCATCGAAACGACGACGACGACGACGACGACGACGACAAACAGAAACAACAATATCTCCTCCTGTGCAAGCCAAGTTGCAGAGCCTCGCACAAGCCACATTGCCAGGAAACTCGCGGAATCTGCAGAAAACCCTAACCTCGTCCAGGTTCACGGACAACGGCACAAAATCCAGACACTCCGGTGACGCAGGCCACGTCAATGCAGGCGCAAAAACCTTCGGAAATCGACGCAGACGTCGGCAAGGAAAAAACAAACGCAAAAGCCAGAAGCGCCGGAGATGCAGAAATTTTCGGAGCGGGACACGAACAGACGAAGGATCAAAGCGGGTAATACGACTAAGATCGAGAGGAGGAAAAAGTTACCAGGCGGAGGAGGACGAGGACGAGGACGACGCGGTGGATGAGGAAGCACAAGGCAAGGAGAAGGAAGGGGACGAGGCACAGAAACTGTCCTTTTCCCGTTTCCTGTGGCAGCAGAGCCTGCCTGCTGCTTCTTTGCTTCTTCTGCCGCTGCTGCTCCTGCGTGGATATGTATTGGCCCCAGAGAATGCGGATCCGCACATCCGCCGCAGGTGAAAAACAAAGCAACAAATTCGCGCTAAAATATATATAAAAACAAAGCTCCGCACGAAACCGGACGCAAGCCAACCCGGGGGAGGGTGAAATTGGCGGAATTTACCAAACCACCACCGGCAAAAAGCGAAAAGGGCAGGGTTTGCTTGGATCCGCCGGTCGCTTTGCCATAAATGCACGCGACGCAGAATCGATTCCCACCAGCGGCGTCGTTGCTCGTGGCTCTGGCTTTGGCTGCGAGCCAGCCGGCCGGCGAGAGCGACGTGAGCGCCTTCACTTTTATATTTATTCAGTTGACCCGCTGTCATTTCTCCGCCAATGGCGTCACTCCCGCCTTCGTACCTCCTTCCGCCGTCACGGGAATGGCCGCCCCCATGCCAACCGTCCGATCGCTCCACGTCGCCGGGACCACGCAGTTCGCTTTTCGCATCGTACGGCTGACGTAAGCTGGTATGCGGTGACGTGGAATTCCGAGGCTTAAAATACGTTTTTGCATGGGGACGGGTTTGGTAAAAAAGGTGGTTGGTTTTGGTTGGACTGCCCAGATATTCTTCCGTGGCTCGTCCTGACTTTTCCAGTTTAACGTGAAAGCCCTGGCGCGCGCGCGCCCCCCCCGGAGACGTTTGACGAGGTCCATGTACATAGGACCACTGCTGGACTGGACACTTGGACGCCGCGGAAAGCAATTTTGCTGTGTGCGGAATTTACTTTTTCTGAGGCCCCGAATATTATGTTTGCGTTCTTACGTGACCCTGTCTCTGGAGTGTGAACGTCAATCCGCGTTTTCTGTTATTCTAACTTGGCTTGCGTTGCATGAAAACATCGCATTCTGCTGCCGCTGCCTTCCTTTGGAAGGTGCTCTTCTTACTGGCTCGACCTCTGCTTCTTCTTCTTCTTCTTTCTTCCCTGGTCTATGGTGGGGCTTCCGCAGGCCTGTCTTTTTGTCATTACGCGTCGCCGTATGAGTAGAAAGTTCGGCTTAATTTGGTTGCGGGATTGATCGTCGTGTGTGACTTTGTGCTCTTTTTATCGCAAAATATATATCTGCGGTAGAGGACACAGCTTTCAACGCACAAGAAAAATTCCAGAAACAGGCGCCAAAAATGTGGGCTGTCAATGACATTTCGGAATTTAATGAGGCATCGAACTCAATCATATGAACAGCGGTACGTGACGACTCTTCGCCAATTGAAAAACTAACATCGCCACTGTTCTTGACTTGTAAACGGCTATACCTGTTTAGACTGTGGGCAAACGAAACACGGTGAGGCCAAGACGTTCAGAGTCGTTAAATTCAAGATGGACGGGTGGGTAGCGTTGTGTTTTTGGAAAGGTTTTTTTTTTCCGCGTAAATTTTAGTTGACCCGTCACTTGAACTACCAAGGACTCGAGATATGGCGTAATTGAGGAGGCCATTCGGATTCGTATCCTACAACCCACTCAAGCTACCAAACATCACGTAGCTTTTAAACCTTTCCGTTCTTTTTCCTCATGGGCTGGCAGTAGTAGCTCAATAAGATACAACATCGAAAGTCGACCATGGCTAACGGCTCCTCTGATATCTAAAACGTTACTTGTATTTTCTGTTTTTAAGGCGCAAACGTATTGTTATGACCCTTTTAGATATATATATGCCCACGGTCCTATAATTAGTAACAATATCTGAACTATGTTGTACTTTTCCATGACGTATAAGGATATAGGTTGACTTCAATGCCAACAATGATTTTTGCTTGATGGTGATACTATGTAAATAATTTCTTAAGGCAACAATAATAGTCAACGTTCTTTTTAATTTTAATTTTAGTTATGCTAGTCATTGTAAGAACTGCATAGTGTTAGAAATAGCAATGCCAACTTAGATAGTTTTATTAGAAATTAAAATATTAGTACTAATATTGATAATTAGAAAAAGCTAGAATATCCATAGAAAATAGATTGTTGAATATTGGTAAATGGTAAAGCTCTTTAAGATGACTCAAACAAAATAGCAATGCCAACTTAGAAACTTTTATTAAAAATTAAAATTGTGGTACCAAAATTGATAATTAGAAAAAGCTAGAATATCCATAGAAAATATATTGTTAAATATTGGTAAATAGTAAAGCTTTTTAAGATGACTCTAAAAAGATTTAAATGAGTTTTTTGAAGGTCTAAAACTATCTAAAGATTTGGAAATAGCTTGCTTGTTCTATAAGCAATTACATGTATTTCTTGTGATGAACATTAATGGAATTACAATTACAATTACAATTATTTCAAGGTTCCAAATCCCAAATCGTCTCAAGTTTAAACAAGAAGGTATTAACCTAGTACTAAAACTCTTAATTTGAAAGCTCCAAGTCATGGGTTTGATTCTGGTAGGTAATGCTAAGTCATAGAGTTCTACTTGGACTATATATCTTAGGGTATATCTATATTACAATTATTTCAAGATTCCAACATCCAAATTGTTTCAAGTTTTGGAAATTCACAGTTTTAATTATTTGGTTGAGGCCCTTTGAATTCAGACATATAGCTTACGAGAGTTTTGTAAATATTAAGGGCTTGATTCTACAAGCTAGTGTTTGAAGTTGTATGAATCTCAAGGGTATCATAAGTAGATTTAAATTTTTCAAATTTAATAGTTG
Organism: Gnetum montanum; assembly: GCA_015680685.1. Taxonomy (NCBI): domain Eukaryota; kingdom Viridiplantae; phylum Streptophyta; class Gnetopsida; order Gnetales; family Gnetaceae; genus Gnetum; species Gnetum montanum. The sequence continues at coordinate 144,327 of MNCI01007659.1, forward strand.
TCAAACTAGAAAATTGTGATGTCTTCTTATAGTGACGTTAATGCAATCAAGACACATGAATTTGTTCTTTCTAATCATGTGTATGAGTTATTGATTGTTGATCTTACATCACAATATGTATTCATTCAAATTTTGTATTACCTACCTTGTAATCCAAGTTTTACTAATAAATGCAAAAATGCAACATTTAAGCCATTCACACCTAGTACTATTCTCATTTTTTTTCTACTTGTTGAGGTAGGTGATGCTTCAATGGTGCACCATGCCATAAATATAGGGTAATTTATATAAATGCATATAGTGTTGATCATTTATAAATAAACACCAAATTTTGATACCCAATTTGAATAATATTTTAAAGACCCATGTTTTATTAAGCTATTTAATATTCTGTTGACATGTCAAAGAGTTAAACAATAAATTGTTAGTCTTCTCAATTCCATTAAGCACATGAAATCTATTTACATACCCTTTAGTTCTCGTACATATTTTTTTAATGAAATGAATTTTTTTAATTGCAAAAAAGAATTCATATTGTAATTATGTGGGAAGACTTACATTCAATCAATTACAATCTTCCTAATTCTTGCAACTATTATCTCATGAACATCATTCATTTAATGTTCATCCTTTTCTACTCAAGAAAAAAGATGTTCAGAAAAAGAAAAAATGTGTTGAAGTTAATGATAGAGAAAAACAATTTGAAGCTAAAAATCCTAAAAATCAAGTTAATGTCAATGGTAATAATAAAAATGGCAATAAAGAAACCAAAGAAGAAAAAAGCTTCTATGAATACATTTACTTTTAATACAGGAAGTATTGATGTAAAAGATAGCTCATAAGGTAATTTTTCCTTATCTAACAAGAATATTGTTAATTCAAAGATTAAAACTAATGTTAATAAGCAGGTTATAGCTAATGTCAAAGATTCTCAATGTAAGGTTAGCATTGAGTGACAACATGATAGTGATGTAGAATTTGTACCATCAATTTTTAGTTAGTCTAGTTCTTTTACAAATATTAGTACTCGCTATACCTCGAATCATTTTGCTATTTTAAGTTCAAGTATAAACATTGAAAGTAATGCAAATGTTGTTAGGATTGAAACCATCCTCCCTACTAACAATTAATTTTATTTTTATTCCTTTTTAAAAGTATCAATTGCAAGGTTGTACACATAATTAAACATCCCTAAAATTGAAAATTTTTTCCTTTCCATATTGTTTTTGATGTTTTCAACTTAATATTGAACATGTGATATACTCTGAATCTTTTGTTTCTTATTAATATTTTTTGGTGGTTCAACATTTTCCCCCAAATTATTTCAAGTTCACCACTTTTCCTTGAACATGTATGTAATTTCCTCTTATTTTACCTCTAATATTCTCATTTCTACCTATGGTGAAATTGTTTTAGGTTCTAACACCCACTCTTCACCTTCCCAACTTGCAACTAAGATGCATTCTAGATTTTTGAAGAATAGGATCAAATTGAACCATATTCCCAATATGTCCCCATGCATTCAAAAATGCATCCTCATTCAAGAATGTCTCAAATGCCAATTTTTGTTATAGACACACTCTAAAAATTTCTAAACAATTTGAGCTATAGAGTGTAAAAGATGAATTACAAAAGATGTTTAGCACATTGGATATGAGAAGAGGTTTCTAGTATTAGGAGAGATACATGCCTCATTAACTATTAAACTAAAACTAATTCATAAATCAAACTATAAAGATAAAATTGACTTAACTTCATTCAAATATTTCTACATTAAATAGTCTTAATAACATATACTAAATTCATTGGCAATGGATATTATTAATAAACCTAGAATTCTTTTGATAGTTAAGGTTATAAAGTATATGGTATAGTTGGTAAGTGTTAAAAAGAATGAGATATGTCTTTTCAATGGGTTTAATCATTAAGCAACTTTTCAATTGTCCCATCTAAAAAATTTAATTAAATATAATATGAAGAAAATAGTTTTCGCCCATTAGTTTACAACTTTGTAGTAAAACAACTATTTTGAAATATATAGGTAATGTGTTTCATTTTTTTTATTACTTTGTAGTTTTTTGCTTAATTTATACTAATTATGGTGGTGGCTATATGTTCTAGGGTACATTTTCAAGTTTTGACACTCTTAGATTGTTGTTTTTACTTGAATTGAAATTTTTGTTTTAGTTTATTTATTACACAACTATTTTTATTAAACTAATTTTGTTTTAGATTTATTAAAGCAATGTAATTATAATTGAGTGTATTATATCATTGAGGTTGCTAGGCTTGATCCATGTAATAGTTTTGGATTCATTGCAAGCTAACTTTTTAAATACATAGATTACTTAGATTTTTTTTAAACACACTCCTAAATATCACTATTGATCATTAAGAGGCTCAATGTTCATACTATTAAGGCATTTAGGGTTTTGAAGATGAGGGCTTTGGAGACAAGGGTTTGAATGCTTTTGGTGTTTTGCAACATCTAGATATCAAAGAAGAAGAAAACTACATGCATAGAAGAATTAACATATGAAATTGCAAATTCCTTATTTTATTAGGGAAGCAAATGGGAATGATAAATGGAAATAGTCACTATCCCAAAAGCAAAATGGGAAATGATGGTAGAAAAAGTGAGGCACTTAGAAACCTATCAAGCAAAGTTGGAGAGAGTGTTTGCAAGACTAAAGCACCTAGAAACCCTTATGGAGGGTTTTATTTGGCAAATGAAAGTTTTACCAGATCCTTTAGAGAATCAAAACAAAGAAGTCCTTGAAAATTTTAAAGCACCAGATGCAAAGATTAGTAGCACTCCTCCTATGTAAGAGCAAGTCTAGAGTCATAACTCGCAAGATGGGAGTGTAATAATTTTAGAAACATTGAAGGAGGAAGAAGAAAAATAAGAAAAAGCTTTAAATATGCACCTCATCGGAGTGCCTAAAAATTATAGGAAAAATCTAACTAAATAAATTCTTAAGTTGCTTAAAGAAAAACTACATGTAACTGAGGAACCCTCTGTTTTGGATGCTTCCATAATAAGTCAACAAGAAGAAAGAAGTCATCATATTTGATGAGTGGCGAGGTACCCTTATGCCCAACCATACGAATCACAAAGCGTTCATGCGCGATCCGATCCAATTTTATGGACTTCGTCATTTTCAGTGCACTTGCCATTTAGGAAGTGAATCTACCCTTAAGGTCAATTGTTGTCTTCCCAATTACACTTGTGATGTTTGTTGGTATGGTTAAGTGTAACTAAGGCATTTTATTTTTACCATTTTGATGTTTTATAGATCAGGGCTCAAAGATGGATAAAAGTAATTTGATTAACTAATCTAAAATAACTAATTTACTAGCATTTAACTAATCCTAACTGATGAGACGCGACATGCATAGTGCCGCGATATCGCGGCCGCCGCGATATCACGTCTTTCCCTGCGATATCGCGTACGCGATATCGCGGTCCGCCG
>MNCI01007659.1:148443-160177 GCA_015680685.1 Gnetum montanum
AAGACAACGAACGATTAACCCCAAGTGTTTCTTGTGGCGTTAAGGCATTTAGTCTGCGGAGTTCGACCGGATCGCGCGTACGTATGGTTGAGTGTAGGGGTACCTCGCCACTCATCACTAACATAAGTATATGTTCCTACTTTTTGTACACATCTTGAACCCACATATCCGCTGCTGAGTGACCAAGTGCTACGCTACTAGGTGTACCAAGGAATAACGTTGTTGGGATTACCAAGCAAATACATGTTATGCTCGAAGCGATTGTACTTATGTATTTAATCTATCTAGCTTAAATTGTTTCATTAACTTAATTGTTGGAAAATATTTGTGAAATAATTAAAAACATTTAACAAATAACTAAAAACATCGAATGAATAAATGAAACAACTAATCTATCCAAAGTTCTGCAAGGTTTATCAGAAAGCTTATGTTTATTACCGTGCACACTATTGTGATTAGGTACAACAATGCTCGAATAAAGATCTGTACACTCAATGACTCTTGCTGCAAGCATTCAAGGGAAAAAATTTTAACTTTCAAATGGAACAAATGCAAGAGCTTCACTACTACTCAAATCTAGATTGCTATAAATGCAGTTGGTAGGTGCATATTTATAGGTGATGGATAGACACTGTGTTGATGGTGCGTTGTTGATGTAAGGCAAGATGCATTGACAAGGCCTCATTGATGTAGCCAACCAATGATAACTCATTAATATTATTATCAAATTTAAAGATGTCAAGGTAAGAGAAAAGATTTAGGATAACTGAAGAAATCTAAATGGTGAAAGGTTATTTTTGAATGAAGACCTTTTGCATAAAAAGTACACTTAGAAGGTTGAAGAAAGGAAGAAAGTGAGTAGGTGAAAGAAGAAGGAAAAAATATTTATCTAAATGCTAAATATGCTACAATTATTAAAGATGCTAAATAGGAATTGAAATCCTTACGCTATGGTTTTTTGAATATTGACAGCTTTGCAATAGATAAGATTATTAGTTTACAAAGTATTTCTTTTTTCAATAATTTTGATATTTTTGAAATTGCTAAGACATGGTAGGGTGACAACTCTAATGATTTGTTATGTCTAAGTTTTTAGAGTTTTTCATTTCCTTATAGAAGAAATTGTAAACACAGAAGATCTTCTAGTGGTTTGGCTATGTTGATTTGTAGTTCCATATAGTAGTATGTAACACTTGAAAAAGTGGACGAATGTAAGCAGTATATTTGGATTCACATTGCACATCAACATGTTATTTTTTTCTTATTTTTTTACTATTTTTCTCCATAATAAGTCACTTCTTATGCTAAAGAAAATCTATCAAAGGACTTTTCCTTTGAGTATCTTGGGATGGATATTGCTACATTTTCTTAGAGGGGAAAAATTTACATTCATGGGGATTTTAATGCTAAGATTAAGCTTGAGCAAATACTTGTTAGCTTTTAGAACCAACAAGATTGATTAGAAGATGAGAATAATGCAGAGTAGAGAATGTTTTCTTAAGGCACACACCTTAATCATAGAGCTAGACATATATTGAATTGGGGTCAAGGTTTAAATTTGGTTATTCTTAATGGCTACAACAACTTTCCCAATTCTAGGTGTTACACTTTCATAAGAATGCAAGGTTGCTCACATATAGATATTTTGCTCTCTAATATAGAGAGTCTGATGTCTTTTAGGAATTTTGAGGTTTGTGATGAGGTGATTAAATCTAATCATCGACCACTTTATTTTAGCTTTTTGATATATATACAACATGTTAGAAAATAGAGAAAATTAGGGTCTTACAGGATTATAAACATAATCAAGTTAGAGTTTGAAGAAGAAATCTACAAATGATGGAATCCTAATGTAAAGCTTGCAGAAATTTTAGCGGAAATAGCACAAAATGTTTCTAGAAAAGCAACTACACAATCCCAATCTTGGTTTGATCCTGAATGTATGACAACTAGACATAATATAAAACCACAAAAGTTTCCAATAGTTACTAGTTTTTATAAAAATTTGATTGGCAACAAAAAGAGACAATTCATTAAAGAGAGACAAATCCCTCTTCTCAACATGATCAAGAAAGATACAAGAAATTTCTGGAAGTTTCTTCATACCAGGAAATGGTTTGACCAAAAATTTTCTTTTTCTGACACACAATAGTTTTATCAAAAATTGTTTTACAACAATGGACAGATGATAGGAGATCAAATGAATAGTGGCAGTTTATTCATATCCTTTGAAGATACTATGTAGGGTATTGATGAATGCTGGAGCAATCCAACACCCAACCATACAAGTCACAAGCATTCACGTGCAACCAGATCGTAATATATGGACAAGACAATGTTAATATGCTAGCAATTGGTTTAAGTTTGAGACCGTTGTATTTCCACATAGAGCTAGTGAAGTCTATAGCTATGATTTAGCTTATAATGAGGTATATGATATCTGATGTTGTTTGGCCATCATTACTCCTAGCAAACATAATGAGAATGAAAATGGTTTCTAAATATAAGTAAGATAAGTAAATGAATCTATCCTAACTTATGGCAATGAGCATCTGCTCTTGATCTTCTATACACACCTTGGACTTTGTATAACAACTACTGGGATACCAAGTGTACCACTACTTGGCATACTAAGCGATAGCACTACTAGATTACCAAGCAATTACATCTAAGTGCTTGAGATCATTTGTACTCATTTCTCTTATTAATAATAGTAACAATAAAATGCATAGAAAGGTAAAACATTAACTAGGAAAATAGCAATCATTATCCTAAGTTAGAATAGTAAACATTATTCTAGGTAAAATAGTAAACTAGGAAAATGTTGCAATAGTGAGAAATAGCTTGATCTTTATTTTTGGTCACACTTGTACCCAAGTATAAGATGTTTTTGAACAAAGATTCCATCCACTAAGTTACACTACACTACGAACATTCACACTACTAAGTGCTATATTACGAAAACAAACTAATAGAGTCTAGTTACTAGTGGAATGAAACTTATGTGGATCTATGCACCCCGAGTGTTGTATTTATAAGGTTGTAGACATCTTGAGATATCATATTAATGATGATGTAGCATGTACTATGATGTCAAATTTACAACATCATTGATGCAATATCATTGTTACAATATCGTTGGTGGACAAAAATTGACTTTATCATACCTCCATGATTGACTGAAAACTTGTCCTTAAATTAAAGAAAAATGAGGATAAAGTCCCTTAAAAAATTAGAAGGTAGATTTACATGATACTAAATATCGTAGTGGTGTTTTACAAAAATTGACATATAATTATATGACAAAACAAAACAAAAACTGAATAAGCTTGATGTAGATTAAGTTGAGCTTGGTGGTGATGGCTCTTTCATTGGTTGCTTCCCTTTATTGTTAGGCTTCTTGAATTAATATCAATTCAGCAACGGCCTGAAGTTTCTCTTCCTTCGTTCTGGGATCATGTACCATCCATGCTGATTAGATGATGTTTAATAGAGCTAGTACATCCCATGAACATGGTAGCTATGAGAACATCTAATTGGCCTTGATGTACCATGCCTCAAACTACCTTCTTTCTTCTTCAAATGCTTTGCCCATTTAGTGCAACTCTTGATAATCTATCATTCTTTTAGCCAGGTTCGTTGCAACATCTTTCTAGCCTTGATAGCTAGCTTTGACCACTTCTAATTAAAAGTTTGTCACATGTAGCTTTTATAAGGGATCCTTTCAATCTACAAACTCTTTTTCAGACAATGCATACATGGTCGCCACTTGCTATTCAAGTTCATTCTTGGGCCTACCTATTGTTAACATGTCTAGGTTAGCATATCGTAGGTTTGTTAACCACATGCATTTTGTCAAATCCTCTATTTTCAAGTCTTTGTTTTGATCTACTTTTGGTGGACATGAGCATAGCTATCCAAGATGGGCTGCCAATTTGGATTTTGTGTTGCAGTGGAATTGATCTAGGCCTTTTCCATTTGGATTTCCTTCTCATTGATATGTTTATACATGCCCACTTGATTGCAAAAGTGTTCTTTGAGCCTTTCATGCCTTTTTGCTTCATTTTGACATGTGCTTATTTTAATAGTTGATTTCTATCAGATGGTACATATCTCCTCCATTAAGAGGGTTCTATTCTCTCATGCTAGGAAGCTCATATCTTGGTTAACCCTCATCAGTTGTTCTCTTGATTGATGAATACTCTCTTCAAGGACATTCTTTTACTTCTCTACATTGGTCAACTTAGCATTATCTGCAATGATTTACTTATTTTCCTCTTGTAATTTAGTGAGTGCCTTAGCATGTGCATATGCCTGTGCTTATACTATTGAGGCATTTCACACTGCTTTCTGCTTCTCATTCTTCATTTATTTATTATGTTCCATAAGGTGATTAATCTATTATGTTCTGAATTGCTCCAATTGGTCGAGCACAATATAATGAGTAGGATCTCTTTGTTTGACTCTTAGGGTCGTGAGCTCTTCCTATAATCTACAAATTTCATTTTTTGCATGCTCTACCTTGGTTTTTGCCATGACCAACTTACCCTTGGTTGCTATTAATTCTAACTATACTATAGTGACATGACTTGGGATGTCAAAAAGTTTTGCATGACCTGTCCCATCTGTAGTAGTTTGTTTATCACATCTTAATGATCAATAGGATTCATTGAGGTACCAGCTAACATCTGAGCATTCCTAGTGATGAAGTGTCATTAGTCGATGTGTTGACTAGGCTACGTATATGCGCCCGCATCGACGCGGCCCTGTCGATGCATCCTTCCATGCATTGATATCGCCCCATTTACATGGAGCCTATTCTGGCCTATAAATAAGAGGGCTTTTGCCTCACTTAGGTACCTTTTTATCAGTTGTAGCGAAGCCTTTGCAGTTTGTTTCCGTGAGAGTTAGAATATTTTCCAAGTGCCTGCAGTGGGTGTAAGAAAGGTGTCTGACTCTTTATTCGAGCGCTGATGTATCTGAGCCCATTGGCTTGAACAACAATAAAGATAAGCTTTTCAAGCATTCCTTGCAGCATTTGGACTTAGTCATTTAATGCATTTAATAGCTTAATATTTTTATGCTTTGATAATTACTTAAGTTTCTCTTGTTATTATTTTAATCGCTATCACTCATTCATAGTTCGTAGAAACCATAAGTACGACCATCTCGAACTTAAACCCAACGCTTGGCAACCAAGTGACGCTTAATGTCTGGTAACCCAATAGTGGTTAGGGGATGCTCAGGACATGCCCGGAAGATGGGATCAGATACTTATGCTAGGAATAGTTAAGATATAGATTAGGATAATTATAGATTATATAATATTTCATTCCTTACTTTCCATATCTTAATTAGAGGCCAAAAGATAAGGTAAAAAGCCATAAAAATTAGTTGCCTCAATATCACTTAACCATCGCCACTAGAACATCACAAGTGAGGTTGGGAAGACAACAATTGTTCTAACAAATGGTTTTGTTGGTTAAGGTCTGGTGTATGTAAAGTGCTTACAGTCTATGGAATTCGATCGAGTCATGTGTGAACGCCCGTGATTCGCATGGTTGGGTTTAGGGGTACCTGGCCACTCATCATTAGCGCCATTGCCAGGGACTTTTAGTCTTACATGCATCATCTAACCTTAGCAAAATTATTATTCATGTCATTGGAATGGACCTAGGATAGTAACATTTACGCACGCTAGCCAGATTAAAGTAAAAAGTAAAGTACACCGATTAAATGTATCATCTAACATCCAACATGTCTTCTTCTCACAAGCGAGATGTATCCAACCCACCGGTGCCACAAGAATGTCGGGTGGTATATAAGCATCCCAATGAATATGTCCCTGACTTCACATTCATCCTACATCAGGATGAGCATCTACGATGGTGGGACATGGAAGGCAACATCATACTACCACCTGACCGATCGGCTCCTGGAATGCTATTCCACAATCTTACCAGACTAGGCATCTAGGACTATAGTGCGGAGTACGTCATGGAGGACCATGACTACCAGGACTATCATCCCATTGAGGCCCAATGAGCACGAGACCAGCAGTAGGCAGAATGATATGAACACATGAAGGGGAAACAGTTCAGTAACCCCTTATTCTTGCAAGGGCTGCAAGACGATGGGGAACCTATCTTTCATGATTCCCATTTGGCTGAACTCCCTCTGGGATAGCAGATCATTCAGTCCATCATCCAGAACAAGCCTCCAAGTGACCAAGATCCCCATGGGGATGGAGGGTCACGTAGGAGAAGTCACGGCTCAAGTAAGGATGGGCAGGATGATCGAGGTTGTCATCAGAGCAGAGGAGGAGATCGACACCGGAGCAGTGGTGACTCCTCTTCTTCTTCTCTATCCTCTCGCTTCCCTCTACTATCACCCAGTTCAGACTCTGATCATAACCGTGGTAGAAAGGAGTAAGGAGATGGTGGTCGTAATGATCGAAGGGATTGACGTGGGGAAATGTGTGACCAATCATGTGGCCCTCACCGTTATGAAAGGAGAGGTAGCCACAATTGTCATAGATACCATCGTGCTCAACAGGACTATGACTCGGATGAGCCATTGTTGGCTACTCGGAGCATGCTCCATATCGTCGAGGTAATGCAGATACCTAGCAGGCACTTGAAAGACAGCCGAATCAAATGCATTGACATGAACAACATCCCTATATTTGAAGGGGGATACAATTTTGATCCGCAAACTCACCTACAAGCGTTCCATGACGTTGTACCCTACAGAATATTGATAATGATTGGCAAAAGCTTAAGCTATTCCCTCGCACACTCATCAAGGAAGTAGAAATTTGGTACCAGTCCTTGGAATCGGAATCAATCAGAAGATGGAGTATGATGCTTGAGATTTTCAATGATAAGTATCAAACCTACTCCAGGGTGGCAAATCTGAGAAATCAAATCCAAGGTTGGAAGTAAGGGAATCATGAACCCTTGGATGCAACCATGAGTAGGTACTATTCATTGCTACATCAGTGCCTTGGTTATGGCTACTCTCAGCGGGCATAGCTTTGCCATGTCATTGATGGGCTCTACTTTGAACTAGGAAGACCCTTGGCATGTACGCCCAGGGGCAATTATTAGAACTAAGGGTCCATCAACTGTAGTGCCTAATTGAGCAAGTGGCCAAAGAAGAGGGGGAGCTAAGGAAGAAGGAGAGTGCAGAAGAGTTTAATCAGGATCCTTCCATCAGAAAGAGGGAAGTTCAATTTTGTGAAGATGAGGAGGAATCACCACTAGAAGCAGCGGTGAACCGAAAAACCTTGCCCTTACAAAAGTTTGCATATGAAATATCGGCAAACGTTGATAAGTTGTGGGACTCTTTGAATGAAAAATTCCAAAGTGTGTTGAAAATTGTAGAAGAGTCCAGAGAACAAGATAATGATCGTGATCGACATAGGAAGAAGGAAGCTGAACGTGCTCAACATAAGGGTAAGGGCAAAGTTGCTATAGCAAAATAGGTTGCAGAATTTGACATGGAGGAGGATGATGAATGTGGCATATGCCAATATGAACATCCTAAGGGGTGTTGTCCCATGGTGTCACATCTCCAAGAGTCTGGGGTGTACGCATTGAATCCTCTCTTAGCGAAGAAGCAAACACCCCAAAGGTTGCCTTACCCACAAGGCAACCCAAGGCAGTTCCATCAACAGCAAGGGTACTATCCAAGTGGAGCGCCACTACAACCGTATGAATATTTCCAGCAATGGCAGCACCCACAAGCGTGGGGGATGCCACCTCTAAGGTAGCAGTACACTGACTGATAGCTGGATCCCTATGGGTACTACGTTTAGCAACCTGTCTCCCTACGAGACTCTTCCAATCATGCAAACTTTCAGAACTACTACCATCCCCCAGAATATTTTCGACCACAATCTCCATCACCCAGGGGGAAGACCCACATCTATATTATCCTCCATCACCTTCTCCTGCCGTTCCTTCTCCACAACATCCCACTCAACTACCACCTACTCCACCTATGCAGGGGGAGATACCACCACAGCCACAACAATGTAATGCTACAAGGGCTATTAACCTACAACTGGCATGTCAGCTGAGTGGACCGGAACCCAAACCATGAAAACGTCCCTTTTTCCGGCTCAATAATCTGAACATACCCTCACATACACCTATGGCTAGTGCCTCTGAACCTCAAAGGGCTTTCATTATTCCACCGCTCTAGCAGCCTTTAAACCAAACATCCTCCAACGTACAAACGATCATGCTCACACATGCCGTGACCGACTGGATAAAGGTAGGGCATCTTCCTCAAAAATTAACTGATTCGGGAAGCCGCCTCATCTATCTTCAAGTGGTAGATAATGAGCCATGTAAAGCTCTTCTGGATTTGGGGTCAGGTGTCAATTTGATTTCACATGACATGTACAAGAACTGGAACCTGCCCCCATTAAAGAATAGCAACATTCGGCTCGAGCTAGGAAACCAATCCATCACCGTTCCCTTGGGATTGGTGGAAGACATTGTGATCACTGTTTGTGGGTGGTCTTATCCTACTGATTTCCTTGTCATCCGTGTGGAGAATTACAAGGGAAACTTTCTTATCATAATGGGAAGAGCCTGGTTGAGCACGGTGGATGCAAGACTAGGACTCCAAGATCTTTCCCTTGAAATTTCAAAGGAAAATCCTTTTGGAAAGATCGAGAAGAAGCACGTTCCATGCATTGCGTATAGTGACTCAGGGTGCAACTGTGTGCAGCAGTTATGGTCCGCTAAGCAGACATCCATTCAAGCATGCAGTCAGTGTATCGAAGAATCACCAATTCAACAGTGCCTGTACGCAGTAGCCACTAATCAAGAAGGTACCTAGTGGGTGACAGCTGATCCTGCTAGCAACACATTATGCATGGAACCATCTGAGGGGCTTGTATGAGCCTACGTAGAAAGCATGGATGAAATGGAAGAGGTTCATCAACAAGTCTCCACTATTGATGACCATGATGATTGGGGAAAGCTGCAAATCCTTGAAAGCTTCAAATAAGAGCCCCTAGAGCTCAAGTCCTTACTAGCCCAATTAGAATATGCATTTTTGCAAAATGGGAAGGCAACAATTATCAATGCCACCCTTGCTCCTGAACAAAGGAAAAATTTGTTGAAGGTGGTGAACAAATGGGATGCTGCGTTTGCATGGTCATATCCTGAGTTAACTGGAGTTAATCCCAAGGTCTATCAACATCAAATTTATATTGACCCCTCCATGAAGCCACGATGACAACCACAAAGGCGATTGAACCCCAAGTTGAAGTAGGTCGTCAAAGATGAAATCGAGCAATTGCTAAAGGCGGGATTCATCTATTCCATCGTTGATAGCAAATGGGTTAGCCCACTCGTTATTGTGCCAAAGAAGGGTGGCAAATGGAGGGTCTGTATAGATTTCTGATTGCTCAACAGGGCTACCTTCAAAGATCACTTCCCACTCCCATTTTTGGACCAGGTGTTGGATACCATTGCAGGGCATCGTTATTACAGCTTTTTGGATGGTTATAGTGGCTATAACCAAATCCAAATTGCACTAGAGGACCAAGCCAAAATAACTTTCACAAGTCCATGGGGGACTTTCACATATAAGAAGATGCCTTTTGGCCTGTGTAATTCGCTTGCCACTTTCCAACGCCTTGTCCTCAGCATCTTCCAGCAGTAAATTGGCAATGGGGTAGAAGTCTTCATGGATGACTTCTCTACCTATGGGGCCATGTTCGAGCAAGCCATGGACCACCTTGAGCAAGTTCTGAAAAGATGTGTAGACACTAATCTATGGCTCAATTGGCAGAAAAGCCACTTAATGGTCCAAGAAGGCATTGTGCTGGGGCACCGTATCTCACAGATAGGGATTAGCATGGATCTTGAAAAGATCAGGGTCATCCAAGTAATCACCCGACAACCAAGCACTGTAAAAGATGTTTGGTCATTCCTTGGCCACAATGGTTACTACCGACGCTTCATCGAAAATTTCTCGAAGATTGCCAAGCTGTTGGTGGAACTCACAAAGAAAGATGCTCTGTTCATTTGGACCGAGGAATGTGAATCTGCATTCCAAATGCTTAAGCAGAAACTCATAGAGACTCCAGTCCTATGGGCACTTGACTAGTTCAGGCCCTTCCACATCATGATGGATGCATCCAATTATGCCTTGGGAGTCATGCTTACACAGTGTGATGATCAAAAACGTCCATACTATATTCACTGTGAAAGCCGTAGCATTGTGGGTGCTCAGCTTAACTACACCACCACCAAAAAGGAGTTGTTGGCAGTGGTGTTCGCCTTGGAAAAATTTTGACACTATGTGCTTGGATACAAGGTGTTTGTGCATATTGACCATAGTGCTATCCGGTTCCTGATGAACAAACCAACGATGAGCCCCCACATCATTCGGTGGTTGGTGATTCTTCAGGAATTTGACCTCACCATGGTAGAGCGGAGGGGACTGAGAATGTGGTTGCTGACCACTTGTCTCGGTTGCGATGGGATGGGATAGAAGAGGAGGAGCCCCTCTCCGACCAATTTCCAGATGAACTCCTCTTTGCGGGTGTAGTCGATCCGCAAGTGCCCAAGGAATCCCCTTGGTTTAGCCACATTCTCACCTACCTCACAACTCAGGAGTTGCTAAAGGAGTGGGACCATCGACAGAAACAACAGTTTCTCCATAAGGCCAAGCGCTTCATGGAAATCAATGGCTACCTTTATAAGGTGTGCACAGATGGCGTGGTTCAATGGTGTGTCTCTGATGATGATACACTACGCATCCTCCAAGATTCTCATGAGGGCCCTTGTGGGGGCCACTATGCTGGACATTACACAAACATTAAGATCCTACTTGCAGGGTATTACTAGCCCACAATTTTTAGGGATGCACAATGGTTTGCTTGCTCCTGCCAACGATGCCAAAGAAACGGTGGGATGACTGCACGATTGAAGGGACCTCAATAGTGGATCCAACCATTGGAGCCCTTCGACATTTGGGGCATCGATTTTGTGGGACCCATCACACCCCTATCCAATAGAAAGACGTACATCATCGTAGTTGTGGACTATTGCACAAAGTGGTTGGAGGCAGCAGCTGTCGTTGACTGTTCTTCAAACACCGCCGCACGATTTGTCCAACAGCAAATCGTCAACAGGTTTGGAGTGCCACGTGCACTCATCTCAGACAATGGGACACATTTCATAGGTGTCACTTTTCACAAACTCATGCAACACTTGGGGGTTACCCATAAATTTACCACACCTTACCACCCCCAAGCCAACGGGTAGGCCGAAGTCACCAATAGGGAGATCACCAGGATCCTTATTCAAACCATTAGCAAATATAGGAGGGATTGAAGCACCAAACTTAATGATGCCCTCTGGGCCTATCGCTCCATTTGGAAGCTTCCTATAGGTTACTCTCCCTATGAGTTAGTGTACGGTAAGCTACCAAAACTTCCAATCCAAGCAGAACTCCGACACTATCCACAACTAGTGACTTAGGCCTTGACCTACCANGGAGTTCTGCTTGGATTGGAAGTTTTGGTAGCTTACCGTACACTAACTCATAGGGAGAGTAACCTATAGGAAGCTTCCAAATGGAGCGATAGGCCCAGAGGGCATCATTAAGTTTGGTGCTTCAATCCCTCCTATATTTGCTAATGGTTTGAATAAGGATCCTGGTGATCTCCCTATTGGTGACTTCGGCCTACCCGTTGGCTTGGGGG
>MNCI01007659.1:160299-173572 GCA_015680685.1 Gnetum montanum
CCAATTCTTGCTAATTTTTCCTTTCTTAAATTATTTTTCCATTTCTTTGTTGTTTATTTATGCTTATGTGTGTGTTTCATTTCCAATTAATCGCTAATAAGCCATCTTATTGTCATCAGGTTTGGCGCAGATGGTTTTCATTGCAATGGATCATTGGAAATAGCCACTTATTTTACCTTGCTCCTGCCCTCACATGGTTGTTCTTGGATTTTGCATCTACTTTCACCTCATAATATCGGCAGTGAGTCCATGTCATCCACCCATTCATCCACTCCATGGTTTTCCTACCCTTGGAAACATGTAACCCCCTTTTCACTTAAAGACATTGTAATTAATGTGTGACTTATGTAGTTCTTAGACTCAGGGATGACCCAATGGTTTGAATCGGGTGTGACTTCAAGGGGAATGAAACATTCATTATCCTCTTCTACCCCTTGGATGGCGGGAGTGCCCTTACGGATTTCTTCCCACTCCAAGTTCTTCTCTACAAGGAAGCTGCTTGGCAGTTTGACCTTGCATGGTGTGGTCCTCATTAAAAAAAACATGAGGATTCAAAGCACATACCTTGGTCAAATGCATGCACACAAGCATGGGCCTACATGGTGTGATTCCCACAAAATAAAAGAAAACACAAGAATAAAATCTTAACCATGTGGGAATTCAAAGCACACCCCTTAGACCACCTCTCACGGGCCACAAGCACTAGTTATGGGACTTCCTTCGTTCCCTTTAACTTTGTCCCATTTCACTTCCTTCCTCTCACATCTGTTGGAGTGGTGGTTCTCTGCGGGTGCATTGCTGTCCACTTGGGGGATGGATAGGTCTTCGCATGTCGCTGCGATGTCACTGGATGTGGATGGTTTTGGCTCTGAACTTAGGCACAGTCCTATTGGGTCACTTAACCACAACTTCACATGGGGTTTCATGTGACCGATAATTAGAATTCCAATCTCACTCCTCTCTCTTCACCCATTTCTCTCCATGACTCACCTCACTACTGGTCTTATGTTTTCATCATTTGTCGTGATTCCCTTGAACTTCTCATGCCGCGGCAGGTTCTCATGGATGGGCGTATTAACTTGCGATCACCATTCCTTAGCCCCGAGGCCCACGGACCTCGGTGTTGGGGATATGCAAGGGCTATGAAGGCTACTGCCTACTATGGGGAGGACCTACTTGCATATTCTCAGTGCCGTTTGTTAGTGTTCCATCCTCTTGGTTTGTTGGTGGCTTGTTTCCATGTTATCCATCGCTCAATTTCTTTCCCGTAGAGTCCTTTCTCACCATGTTCTCCTACCTTTGACTCTTTTTCTAGTTTGACTTCCCTTCCTCTTGTCCTCAGCCATGTTCCGGGCCTCTCACGCTCTTCAACCACCCCAATTTGACATTTTAAATTCATCTTTCTAGGATTTTTCTGGGCTGGTCAATGCTGGTCAACGGGTGCGACCCCCTGCGTATACGGGGCCTTGTATATGCAACCCCCTACATATACGCGGCCATGTATACGTGGCCCCGTCAGCGCAGCTCCCAACCCTTATATATATACCCATTGCGCTTCACTTTTCCATCATTTTGCAAACAAATTGGGGGGAGATTTTGCCATTTTTTCTGCCTAACTTCTTCCCAAGCACCTACATTCTATCACGCATCTGCATCAATTGATCCTTGCCCTCTTAAGCACACAGAGGTATGCTCTCAGTCATGGGGGGTGAAGCCTATGTGTAATTAATTAATTAATTAATTGATTAGTTAATTAAGACTTCGCACCTCTAAAGGGAAGAAACAAAAACAATAGCTTAAACTCCAACATTTCTCTCATTGTTTTTGGCTCCAACCCATCAATCAACACCTTGGGGAATCTAATGGAATGCCCGTGCCAGCATCATAACTTAGTCAAATTAAGAAGGTGTAAAAGGGCCATTTTGAGCTACTTGTGCATAGTCTAATGGGTGGTTATGTTTGATTGCAGATGGCACCCAAACCAAGGCATCTAAGGGACGAAGGACCATCACAACCGAGGGACAAGCATCCATGAACAGGAAGGGATGAGGCGTGCAGCAACCAGATCACGCAGAGGGCTCTCATGCAACTAGTCCCCTCTGTAAAGGACCTAATGTGGAATTTGTCCATTAGATTCCCGAAGAGGAGATGCCTAGCAAGCAATCGCAAGGGGATGAAACTTAGGGGATAGCACCACGGCTTGAGGTCACCCTGACCCAAGCCTATCTTGATGCTATCAAGCCATGAGAAGTGCAACGGATGGTCCTATAGGAGCTAAACTTTGGACCATTTCTTGAGAATGCACCAGAAGATGTGAGACTTCAATTACAAAATTCTTCTATGTGGCTGATCATCACAACTAGTGGTGAATGGTACCTAGGAGAAACCTATCTCTTCTAGACAAATCGGCAATCGGGGTCCAGAGTAAGGATTAAGGAAATTTATGTCTCTTACTCTGCTGAAGTAATCATGCAAGCTCTGGGGTTGCTAAAGATTGGAGCAGATGTGGCGGAGATCTCGAAACAAGTAGACCCTGAGGTAAAAGGGGAATGGATTAGGCGGTGCTATGGGGTAGATCACAAGAAATTCAGCACTCTAACCATCGCGAAGAGGGTATATTCAAAGATCGTGTCTTACCTTCTAAACCCAATAGTAAGACCCATCAAAATCACGACCTTCTCTGCTTGTGCCTGTGCTACCTTGAGTGGGAAATTTCAAAATGAGCCTTTCACAGTTGTTATTCTTGGAAACTGAAAAGAGGTTCGTCGAAAGTGAATGTGGAAGATGAGCTCTCTCCTTCCCCTGCCTAATCAGAAAATTGTGCAAACGGGTAAGGATAGCACGCTATGCCAATGATACACTCCAGCACGCCCTGATTGCCTCATGACATGAAATGATGAAGGATAGGACTCTTGCCACTACACAGACGAAGGAAGAGCATCAACCACCTCTACCACCTACACAAACAATGAGGTCGGGTTTGCAACTATTGTAGAACACATCTGTGAAATCTGACAATCACTCTTGAGCTAGCAAGAGCAATCTAGAAGGATCGATGGAGGAGAAAACCCTTTGGTCTATTGCCTTGCAATGAGCCACCTAGAGCAAGTGGCTTGATTAGTTAGTTTACTAGAAAGAGCAGGGTCGATGTTCTCCACCACCCAAACACAAGTGCCAGCAAGAATAGATCCTAGCATCCGAGAGGTAACAGTATCAACCCAACAGCTATTTCCTAAAATTTTAGGGAATGCTGCTACCTTCTCAGTATGCTTGGAAGATGGTGAAGAGATGATAGTCCTAGTGATGCAGCACCAAGGACAGGAGATTGCAGCCGAAGTGGTTGTTGATACAATTGCTATGGCTCTCAATGCACTGGCAGCACCTGTACCAGATGTACAAGGGCTTCAAGATGTACAAGCATCCACCAAAACTTCATGTAGCAGGATTGATGCAACATAACATGAAAAACTGTTGGACCGACTGGTGGGAACCAGACAACCGCTTCTGAATGTCTTTGACCTTCTGGATAACATCACTACAACCCAGTCGGAGCTACTCTCGACAAGGGGTAAGAGCCTCATTTTAGAAGGGAAACTTGAAGTTGCTCAAGCCACTTGTCAATGTTTGGCAATAGAAGTCACCCAGTTAAGAACGCAACTTGTCGACCCAGCTCTCCTCAATCGTAAGCTCACTAGAGATGAAGCTTTTCAACAGCATCAGGTTAAACTTCAGATAGTTGAGGATGAGCAAGAGTCGGCAATCTTTGATAAGTCCCTAACAGATGCTCAGACATATCATTTAAACAATGACTTGGTAGAGGTTCGCTAGGAGAACGTCAGGTTGACTACAGAGGTCCATCACCTGCGCAATATTGGTGTAGAAAATGAGCACATGAAAAACTTTATTCACCAATAGCAGGAAGAGCTAGCCCAAGTAAATGCAGATGTAAGAAGGTTGGCTACTGAGAATCGAAATCTATCCATGGAGGAGGTTCGAGCCTTGCGATAGAAATCAGTAATCGAAATCATCGCTTGGAAGAACGAGGCCCTTAAATTTGAAAAAGTCAAGAACCATTACAGGGACCAAGTGGGACTGCAAAAAGAAGTAAATGAGAAATAGATTCAAGTAGCAAAGGCTAAAATGAACCAGGTACTCTAGCAGCTCCGAGAAGGAGGTGAGGTATGGCAACCTATCTTTGATGGGTTGAATGCCTAAAACCAGGTAGAAATCCACCTTAAGGAACTACAGATCGAGGAAATGATAGAATACATGGAGTTGGCCAACCTTTTCTACGTAAACTTAGCTATGCTAACAGCTAGGAGGCCTTGGTCTGACTTGGAGAATAAGTGGCTGCCTCGTATTCTTTGTACGAGGGCGAGTTCCAAGAGCACAAAGTGACAAAGTAGAAATTGGAAATAGCAAACGTGGAACTCAAGGTTCTCTGGATGAGTTTTGAAGGACAACATGCAGTCATGGAGAACTTGGCCCATCAAATGAATGACTACCAGTAGCTGCAGACATCAATTCAAGCATTCGACATGAAACAAAAATAGTTCATAGCCTAGTTTGTCAATTTGAAAGAGCTCTTTCTTGCGTTGCCATGCCCTTGGGAGGTTCCTGTCCCAGCACACATTGGTGAAGCTGCCTAGATAGTGAATGATCATAGAAGCAAGGAGGAAAAAATGAGGACCCTTCTGAAGGATTTTTGATTACCTCCAGAAGTTATAGGTGTTGTGGGACAGCCATCATTTGTGCCACCGCTGCTGCATGGGCCAGAGGCTGGTGAAGGTCCGTCGGAACCACCACCACCACAGATAGTGTGATCTTCTCCTGTAATTTTTGCATCCTTCTACATGGCAGAGACTCCAGGACCAGAAGGGTGTTCAATTTTGTCTCTAAACACCACCATTTTTGTAATCTGTCCTTCTCAGTACACTCAGGCACTTGGTAAAATTGATATTATATCATGTGTATGTCAAGTCATGTGTGTTGTAAATAAAAGTCCATACCTTTCAAATTGTAGAGTAACTCGAGGACGAGTTTTTACTCAGTCATGGAGGTATGATGAAGTGTCATTACTCGATGCGTCGACTAGGCTGCGTATACACGACTGCGTCAATGCAGCCCCATCGACGCATCCTTCCATGCGTTGACGTGGCCCCGTTTACACGGAGCCTATTTCGGCCTATAAATAAGAGGGCTTCCACCTCACTTAGGTATATTTTTGTCAATTGTAGCGAAGCTCTTGTAGTTTGTTTTTGCAAGAGTTAGAATATTTTCCAAGTGCCCACAGTAGGTGTAAGAAAGGTGTTCGGCTCTTTATTCGAGCGCTGATGTATCTGAGCCCATTGGCATGAACAACAATAAAGACAAGCTTTTCAAGCATTCCTTGCAGCATTTGGACTTAGTCATTTAATGCATTTAATTGCTTAATATTTTTATGCTTTGATAATTACTTAAGTTTCTTTTGTTATTATTTTAATCGCTATCGCTCGTTCATAGTTCGTAGAAACCATAAGTACGACCATCTCGAACGTAAACCCAACGCTTGGCAACCCAATGATGCTTAACGTTTGGTAACCCAATAGTGGTTAGGGGATGCTCAAGACATGCCTGGAAGATGGGATTAGATACTTATGCTAGGAATAGTTAAGATATAGATTAGGATAATTATAGATTACATAATATTTCATTCCTTACTTTCCATACCTTAATTAGAGGCCAAAAGATAAGGTAAAAAGCCATAAAAATCAGTTGCCTCAATCTCACTTAACCATCGCCACTAGAACATCACAAGTGAGGTTGGGAAGACAACGACTATTCTAACAAAGGGTTTTTCTGGTTAAGGTCTAGTGTATGTAAAGTGCTTATAGTCTATGGAATTCGACCGAGTCGCGTGTGAATGCCCGTGATTCTCATGGTTGGGCATAGGGGTACCTAGCTACTCGTCACCTAGCTCCAAAAAGATCAGTTGGTGACATAATAGGTACGTTGAATGACTCTTTTATGTGATCTATTATTACTTCTATAGCTTCCACTACATCCTGGTGCTGCATAACCATAACCATGGCTCCTTCTCTAGTTTCAAGCACCACTTGGAATGATGCAACGTTCTCGAAAATCTATTGTGACCATTGTGTCCAATAGCAAGAGCCATGGAAATTGTGGGTCAAAAGGCACTATTGATGACTTTGTAAATTTTTTCTCCTCACATGTTCTCCAATTGATAGTCTCTACAATCTACTATAGATGACTCATTAATAGCTTGTAATCTTGTGGTGGTGACAATGGAACTTGTTGTTGCTATTTCTCTTATCGTTGCTATTGCTAGCCACTAGGTCCTGCTTGCTATTTTTACTCAGGAGTTTGAGTTTTTCCCCCAGTGTCTATTTGTTTCTCCACTTGGTCCTTCTTTGGTGGTATTGGTTTGAACATTATAGCATAAGAAGCATTCTGAGCTATCTTAAGGACATCATTTGTGTACTTTAGGATTCCAGTGTGTCTACATAGCTTCCTAATAAGGCAAGAGAATGGATGTGTCAACTTCCCTGCCTTTTTTTCCTCAAACTACCTTTGGATTTTCATGAAGTAGAGGTGTGCAATGTTTGCATTAAATTTTTCCATTAATATTGCACTTCCTCTAGTCACATATCTTGATATTTTGTTCAATCTTTTAGTGGGAAAAAGGTTGTATTGCCAATTTTAAAGTAGATTCTCTCTTCAAGAGTTAGTTCACTGTAATCCTTGTCATCTTTGTTGTATTCTCTTTGCAACCACACTTTTCTTGTATCTATATCTGATCTAGTAGAAAGATGTGCTATCTTTGCCCCTTCATTTGGCATATTAAGTACTTTAGTAATTACCTTAACTAAATAGGATACTGAGACTCCCTCAATTTTGACTATTGCATCTACCTCTTTATTACACCAAAATTGGTATGTTTCCCCCAAATATCATTCTTTACTACTTATGAGTATAGGCCATAATGGTGATGCCTGGAGTTGCGTCTTCACTGTTTCTAGAGAAAATTCTATGAATGGATCAAAGTTGAGCTCCACAATCATTGTAGACACAATCATTTTCCCCTGGATGATTTGGAGACAGTCTAGTGACAGTGTGAGGTGCTATCTTTATGTTGGTGATTGTGGATCTTCTACCTCTGCCTAAGTAGAATGCTCTGTAGCAAGAGTTTCTTAATGAATGCTAAAGGATTGAGCGTCCTGCTTTGCATGTTTTGCTTGCAGGCCTTGTTCTCTTGTTTGGCCTCTTCCATGGCCTCTTAGTCTTTTGCTTATTGGCTATGAGGGTCCTCCTATTACTCCCCTTTTTGGGGCCATCTTCAATCATCAAGGATTTGAAAATTATTAAAATGTTTACTCCAAGTCATAATAACTATTTACTTACTCATACCCTTAGCTAGATTAAGTTCTTAGCTTATCATGATTATAGAGTTAAAAAAAATTTCAAAAAGAAACCCCTTAGGTATTAGTTTCCTTATAACCCTTCATAGTTATCAATCTTGCTCTTATTTGTGGCCTATAATAGTTAATTTGGTATATTAAAAGGATTATTTAAGTGTTTCTGGCTTAAATGTGATTAATTATTGTTTAAATTTTCATTTTTTCCTTTGTCCTTACCCTTAGAATACCTTTTGGGCATTAGAAATTTTTTTACTTAATTTGTAGTGATATTTTGCTAAGTACCCCTTGCCACTCCATGATGAAGTTGAGAGGTCCAAGATCAACAAGATTCAAGAATTTCTAAAATCGGAGTTACAAGGGTGAAGTTATGACCTCTCGTAGCTAGCGTGTCAAAGCTTTGGAAGAAAAAATTACAAAAACTAGGCTCTTTACGAATGAAGAATGTGAAAAATTTTGCTAACTCCTCATGCTATATATACTATTTTGTATGCATGATATCATAGATCATATATCGTACATACAATATCAAAGGTAATTCGATATTGTAGCTACGATATCACCATTGAAATTTTCAAATTTTTCTTGGAACTTTTTGGGAAAAAGTAAGTCAAATCAAATATATGGAAGATATGAAGCATGTGTAGAAGGTCTTGGGTCATTAATGATGCCTATTTTTCGAGAATTTGGCATATAAAGTGTATGAAGAAGGAATCTCGAGCTATGAAAGTTCACTAAGTGTTTATAAGATGGATGAGATGGGTAATGAATTCTTGGCATTAGAATGGACTTATTGGATGTCAAGGGAAGTATTTATTATCATTTATTGGTTTTGGAAGGTTCAAGATGATGTGGAATTGCTTGCTAGGTATAAGATACAATAGTTATACAAGTGGTTTCTCCCTAAAGTAGGCTCTAGCCCTTAATGTCCTTGTATAGTCATGCTTAAAAGTGTCCTTAGGCATTCAAGGAGTTGAATGTAGCACATATCTATTTACCAAAGCACACATGTTAGTATCACCAGGTTGGGAAAATTACACTATGCTACACAAAACCACAAGCTATAATTATTCATAGAGTGAGATGAGATGGACTTAGAAGGATTGTAGAAATCAGGATGCAAGGTGTTGTACCATAGGCATAATAAATTCTTGTGCTTTATTAGTGGTTAAAGTAATCATTAGCCTTTCTGTTCAAGATTCAAACCAAGTCTACACCACATTCCAGTGACATTGCATTATTTCATCTCTTGAAGTTACAACTGTAAGACTATCACTATTGCAAGGAGTATTATCGCTTGGCGTATTGTCCAAGGAAGGAGTTTATTCATGACACTTTTTTATTTTTTAGATCTCTAAGAATTTTCCTACCTTCAAGCATAGGAAATATGTCTTTTTAGTGGGACCCTTAGAAAATTATTCTATGCATAGTTTTTTACTTTTAATTAAGTCAACCTTACCAGAGGTCTACTGTTAGGCATGGGTAACATGTCTTTTTAGTGACATGGTAAGGCAACACTTATTGTACTCTTATTCCCATTTTTCATTAGATCTACAAGGATATAATACAACTTGAGCAACAAGATAGAACTCACAGTAGTAATCTAAGAGAGTCCAAAAATCCCCTTGATATCACACCATTTATATTCCCACTTGGTTCTTCACTTTTCTATCTAGTGATAATGATCACAAGTTTATTCTTAGTTTTATGATGGGAAGAATATCATTATGGCCATGGTACAAACCTCTTATTAATGGAATGGGTGGATGAATGTTGTTGTCTCACTATACAAACAATCAATCCCTTATGACTTGATAACATAGAGAAATTTTCACTTTATTAAACTACATTTTGCCTTATTCTTGATGTGTTTTATTAGAAATCAAAAATATTTACAAAGAAAATGAAAACAAAGTATGAAAAAGATGAAAAAGATAGTAAGAACGGAAAAAGATGAAAAGAATGAAAAATGTTAAAAGAATGAAAAAGCATCAAAGAATAGAAAAATGTTAAAGAATGAAAAAATTATTAAGAAATTGAAAAATATAAAAGAATGGAAAAATGTACTAAAAAAATATAAAAAGTTATATCAAGAAATTAGAAATTAGAAAGAATTTGAAGACAAAATTGAAAAACACTTATTAATTTCAAAATCAAGATAAGGCATCTTCCCCATGACTAAACTCATAGGCGAGTGTTCGAAAAATGCACCCTAGTTCCCTTAGATCATATACTTGAGGTTTCATACTTACCAACATTAGTGATTTAGTTTTTCTATTATCATCTGATATAATCTTGATGGTAATTAAATTTTTATCATCGAAGTCCTTAGTTCCCCTTTTTATCGATGTATGATTGTGGTTTAGTATTTCCATTTGTAAGTTCTTAGTTGGGGTCATTTTCTTAGAATGGGAATTAATAAGTGCTTCAGATTGTTCCATGCATGTTATGGATAATTGAAAGTTCTTAGTTATTAGTCACAAGGTGTCCTTTGGATGAGTGGCCCCTACTCTCTCTTGTGCACACACTTCCTTTTTACATTTGTTGTGCACTAGTGTAATGACTGCGTTAACATTCTAGAAGGTTGGTCCACAACTGCACCCTTTTTTATTAGTGGTAATGCATGGAATTTGCTACGTATGTTTGGATCTGTGCATTTTTTTTTAGAGATCTCTTCTCTCATGCTTAACTTAGCATCAATTGTGCTAAGCCATGCTCTCCCCATAATAATAAGAAAATCCTTGTCCTCATTTTTCACATTAATTATAAGAAAGTCTACTAAATAAGACCACCTGTTGATGGTGGTCACCACATCCTCTATCTATTCCAAAGGAATGGCAATAGACTAATCTACAAGCTCTAATCTTCTATTACACTTCTTCAAAGGTGGTAGGTGCCATGCTTGATATGTTTTTTAAGAGATCAAATTTACCCCAGAACCTAAGTCTAATAGATCTTTGCATGGAAAATTTCCAACTACTCATAGATAAATCAAAGGAATTCCTAGATCAATTCATTTCTTAGGGAGTGATCCTACCTTTATCCAGTCTAATACTGTTTCTATTAGGACAACATTTGTTATATTGGCATGTGATGATGATGGAGGCTTTTTATTTCTAGGAGGGTTGGATGTGGATGGAGTTGAAGTAGATGTGCTCCTCATCCTTTGAACCTTCTCTAGACTTATTTGGAAGAATGATCATTTCTTGGTTTGTGGTTTGTGTGTGATTACTTCCTCTTTTATGATAAGCACCCTTGTTACACTTTTCTATTCTGGTTGAGATGGTTGTTTTTCCTACATGACAGGAGGTGGCACTGGTGGTAAAGAATTTGGATGTTGATTTGAATAACTAGCTATTGATGGATGCATGTACGAGTTTGGATCTGTCCTTGGCAATGTTAGTCTATGGTACTTAGTTACATGGTATTGTGAAGTTTGAACAAGAACATTACTAGGAGAGATTGGACATTGCACAAAGTATCCATATGGATCTAGTTGCCAATATAGATATTGTTAGCATGGTGGTGGCCTGGCCCATGATTGGCATTATTGCCACTGCTGATAGTATTGCTCTTGTGGCTACGGTAAAGATCCATTGGGATAGTACATGGGTTGGAAGTTTTACTTATAGTTACCTTAAGGGTAAGGTAACTTTTTGGACATCTTTTTCTTAACAAATCTAGGGTTAAGTGCATATGCACTTATTTATTATAAGTGTGCCATTATTGGACAACATCCCTTGGGATGTTCGTATTGGCATATAACACATCCTTCCTCATCTTCAAAGCTTGTGTCTAAACACTTAGCCATTGAAGCCACTTTGCCGTTTCAACCAAAATCTCTCTTCTTTTTCTTGTCCTTTCCTTTACGAAAGGTTTGCTCTATTTTCCCCTCCATAATCTTCAAGGTTGTTGTACATCTCTCATCAATTAAGTCCTACATATTCACTACCTATGCTACTATATTGGTGATAGATTTCTGGATAGGTAAAGTATTCTTCTAAAGTGCCTGATCCAAGGCCTCCTATGTGTCACAAACTCTTGCATCCCTTTTCTTGATAGATGGATCTCTATTATATTCTTATGCTAATTCTCTTTTTTTTAACTCACCTTCCTCCTTCACAACTTGGTTAATCAGTCTTTGTATTCGATGGGTAGTCATTTCAGATAATTAGCCTTAGGCATAAACCCCAGCATCTCTCTGGTCTTGTTCCATAACCCATAAAAAATGTGCCTTAGCTACTCCTATTAAAAGAATCCATGGCATGGACATCTATGTAGTAGTAAGTAATACTTGTCCATTACTGCATCAAGAGATTCNGGTGCAAATCACTTGAACCAAAATCAATTAGGAGATGGAGTACCATGTTAGAGATCTTCAATGACATATATCAAACCTATTCATGGGTGTCCAATATAAGGATGGAAGCAAGGAACCCATGAATCTCTTGATGCAGTAATGGACAAGTATTACTTACTACTACATAGATGTCCATGCCATGGATTCTTTTAATAGGAGTAGCTAAGGCACATTTTTTATGGGTTATGGAACAAGACCAGAGAGATGCTGGGGTTTATGCCTAAGGCTAATTATCTGAAATGACTACCCATCGAATACAAAGACTGATTAACCAAGTTGTGAAGGAGGAAGGTGAGTTAAAAAAAAGAGAATTAGCATAAGAATATAATAGAGATCCATCTATCAAGAAAAGGGATGCAAGAGTTTGTGACACATAGGAGGCCTTGGATCAGGCACTTTAGAAGAATACTTTACCTATCCAGAAATCTATCACCAATATAGTAGCATAGGTAGTGAATATGTAGGACTTAATTGATGAGAGATGTACAACAACCTTGAAGATTATGGAGGGGAAAATAGAGCAAACCTTTCGTAAAGGAAAGGACAAGAAAAAGAAGAGAGATTTTGGTTGAAACGGCAAAGTGGCTTCAATGGCTAAGTGTTTAGACACAAGCTTTGAAGATGAGGAAGGATGTGTTATATGCCAATACAAACATCCCAAGGGATGTTGTCCAATAATGGCACACTTATAAGAAATAAGGGCATATGCACTTAACCCTAGATTTGTTAAGAAAAAGATGTCCAAAAGGTTACCTTACCCTTAAGGTAACTACAAGTAAAACTTCCAACCCACGTACTATCCCAATGGATCTTTACCATAGCCACAAGAGCAATACTATCAGCAGTGGCAATAATGCCAATCATGGGCCAGGCCACCACCATGCTAACAATATCTATATTGGCAACTAGATCCATATGGATACTTTGTGCAATGTCCAATCTCTCCTAGTAATGTTCTTGTTCAAACTTCACAATACCATGTAACTAAGTACCATAGACTAACATTGCCAAGGACAGATCCAAACTCGTACATGCATCCATCAATAGCTAGTTATTCAAATCAACATCCAAATTCTTTACCACCAGTGCCACCTCTTGTCATGTAGGAAAAACAACCATCTCAACCAGAATAGAAAAGTGTAACAAGGGTGCTTATCATAAAAGAGGAAGTAATCACACAAAAACCACAAACCAAGAAATGATCATTCTTCCAAATAAGTCTAGAGAAGGTTCAAAGGATGAGGAGCACATCTACTTCAACTCCATCCACATCCAACCCTCCTAGAAATAAAAAGCCTCCATCATCATCACATGCCAATATAACAAATGTTGTCCTAATAGAAACAGTATTAGACTGGATAAAGGTAGGATCACTCGCTAAGAAATGAATTGATCTAGGAATTCCTTTGATTTATCTATGAGTAGTTGGAAATTTTCCATGCAAAGATCTATTAGACTTAGGTTCTGGGGTAAATTTGATCTCTTAAAAAACATA
>MNCI01007659.1:180387-194407 GCA_015680685.1 Gnetum montanum
CGGCATGAGTACGACTTGATTACGAGCATTGACGAATGTGTACGGCTAATCAAGGAATTGGCTGCTCATCGCGATTAGTCTCTCTCACCCTCAACTCCTAGAATGTGGAATGAGTACGACTTGATTACAAGCATTTACGAATGTGTACGGCTAGTCAAGGAATCAACTGCTCATTACGCTTAGGCTAGTTAAGTGCCTTAGTACGACCACTTCAAGCATGTGCGTTACGTGTGGTCATCCCAGTAACGATTAGCGTTTGGTAGCCACAGTTGCATAGTTCAGGATGTGTACGGTAAGTGGGAACGGATGCTGATGTTAGTTAATTTAGACTTAGTCCTTAGTTAGAGTTAGTTAGTTTCTCAACCCTTCACCTCAATAGCATAGGAGAAAAACATTAAAAACTATAAAAATCATATACTTTGGACTTACTTAACCATACACCGTGACAACTACAAGTAAGTCTGGGAAGACAACGAATGATTAACCCCAAGTATTCCATGGGGTGTGTAGGCATTTAGTCTGCGAAGTTTGACCGAATTGCGCGTGCTACGCTCGTTTCGTATGGTTGAGTGTAGGGGTACCTCGCCACTCATCATTAAGTGTGCTTAATTGTTTGGAATTATTAAAAGGTTATGAAATTTACTTTGGATTCCTGATACAACGAACTTTATGAAATTAATTACTCAGCATACCTTAACTTATCCTTGGCAACGGTTCCAATGATGAGTAGTGGATTAATCCAACACCAAACCATACAAGTCACAAGCATTCACGTGCACCCAAATCATAGTCCGAGGACAAGATGATGTTAACATGCTAGCAATTGGTTTAAGTTCGAGACCAATGTCTTTCCACGTAGAGCTAGTGAAGTTTATGTGTATGGTTTAGTTCACCGTGAGATATATGATATACGATGTTGTTTGGTGATCCTTAATTCTAGTAAACATAATGAGAATGAAAATGGTTTCTAAATCTAAGTAAAATAAGTAAATGAATCTATCCTAGCCTATGGCGATGAGCATTTGCTCTTGATCTTTTGTACAAACCTTGGGCTTTGTGTAACTACTACTGAGATACTAAGTGTACCACTCTTGTGTGTACCAAGTGATAGCACTACTAGTTTACCAAGAAATTATACTTAAGTACTAGAAAGTGAAATTTGCACAGTAGTGTCAATCCATAAATTGTAGGTTGTAGCATAAACATGATGGAGTACCAATAGAAAGCATGAGTTGTAATTTATCAACCATAGATCAATGATGAAATGCAAGTCACAAGTAGGTTGTAACATGTTTACCATGAGTCATAATGAGGTTTGTATTAGGGTTGCAATCAACATTAAGTATCATAAATGACAATTTCAATAATCAAAAGGTATCATGGAGGTCACAATAGTAAGTTATGACAATAACTTTATATGTAATTAGTTAATTGTAAGTCTTCTTTATGTAGTTACAATATTAATTCCTTTTTATAGTTAAGAAGATTAATTTCAACCTAAAAAACCATCTACAAGAATAAAATATTATGAAAATAGATTCCATTTACTTAATGGGACTAAAAAGACTAATAATTTGCTACTTAATTATCTGAAAACTCAACAATAGATTAAATAGCTTGAGAAAAATATTAAACTTTAGAATATTTTTTAAAGATTTGGTATTAAAATCTTGTGTTTATTTACAAATAATTAATATTACATACTTATGCATAAATGATCCTATATTTAGGGCATGGCATAACATCAAAGCAACACCTAGCTCAAAAGTCGAGATTAGTACTTAACATGAATGCCATGAATGTTATGTTTTTTTATCACATCATTTAACTTTGAAGTGAAACTTCAATTGTAAGGTATATAATCCAAATTTTAATGAATGTCTATCATGATGTAAGATCAACAACTAATGATTCATACACATCATTGGGAACAAAAAAAAATCAGACATCTTATTTGCATCAACATCACAAAAAGAAGGCATCACATATTTCCATTTGCCAATTGGTAAATCTCCCTTATAAGAACCAATAATGATTTTTGCATTGGTAGAAGTAGGTGAAGGGAATTTAGAACCATCCATGGGGAAATGATAATTCTAGAGAAATTAGGTCTATTAGAGAAACCTTTAGGATCCATAGAATTGCAAACACTTGGCTTGTAGAATTAGACGATAATATTTTAAGAATTTTGTGCATAATACATTAACTTAAATTTATATTATATATTACTTCCAAGTAGTTATTCATCATTATCATCATCTTGGTGCTTTTATCCTAGATATGATGGGTTGACCATTAAGGGGGAAAAAAGGATTTGAACATGATTTACTATGGTTGGCTTCATTCTTATGGGCTTTTCAGAGTCAAAGCACTAAAAGAAATAATTTGTGTATACGTGTTGCACTAGTGCACAAATTATGAAAGCTAATCAACACTATTCTTGTTAGCATTGTGTAGATATTAATGACTGTAAACTCCCTAAAAAATCATATTATATTACATTCTATTTCATTCTACCTTATTGCTTCTATAAAAAATGATGATGATCAAGATTATTCATGTGTTTAGGATTTAGGGTTTTTGCAAGGCAATGCCATATTTACTCTCCACTCCTCTCCTCGTAAATATGTACTTAGATAGGGTAGATAGAAACTTTACACTTTTTACCAAACATATTCACCAATGAATTTGTAATAGGAACAATTGAAATGTTCTTTTAACGATATTTACCTTGAAGGCATATAATCAAATCAAAGCCTTGTAACTCAACTTTGTCTACTAGAAAGGAACGACTGAAATGCTTTTTTAACGATATTTACCTTGAAGGCATATAGTCAAATTAGATCCTTAGAACTCAATGTTACCCACTAGAAAGGAACAACTAAAATGATCTTTTAAGGATATTTAACCTGAAGACATATAGTCAAATCAGAGCCTTATAACTCAATGTTATCCACCAAAATTAAACCTATGACTCGAAGCTTCCAAAGCAAGTAGAACTATTTAGCTAAGATACATAACTTGCATATTATAAGTTACAAGTTTGATTCCAATGAATTATGGTAAAATATAATGTTGTTATACAAGTATGATAGTGAATTTAATAAAACTATTTTTCCTATGAATTTTAACTCGTATTTGTTACAAAATTCATGTAATAAAACTCAACATCTTAGAGTATGGAAGTTGCAAGCTTTATGGATAACTAACATGTTATTAGTTCCTTTATTCATGAATCTTGAACTTACAACATGAAGTTCATAAGACATGAATTATAGTAAAGTTCTTAACTATACTTAATTTCTAAAACTTAATGAATATTATATTTTATTTCATTTTGGTCCTCCTTAGTCATGATAAATAATTTTCATGTCATAATTTTCTGATCATGGTTTTTTATAGGAGTTTGGCTTGTACTTTGTCGTTGTAAATAAATAATTTTGTCATAAAGCTAGGTGAAGAGATAGACTTTTCATGATAAACAATACATTAGTTTTAATTTTTATTTTTAATGTGAAAGTCAATTCTTAGTGAATCAATTTGAAATTTTATTAATTTGAAAAAAATAAAAGATTCTCCTGGCCAAATAATACACATATATATCATAAATATATAGCTAAACTAGTGAAACAATTACAATTGCATTTTGCATTATTCATATTGTCCATAAAAATAAGTCTTAGAGTTTAGATTTAACCATTCCATTGCATAGGCAAATTTAGCTTTAAAAGCGATGTGAAGAATGTGGAACTAAAGTACAAGGTAAACATGCTAAAGATACCATAAAAGGCATTGCTAACACAATGAAACACCTTGAACTAAAGAAAGTGCCTATTTCCCTCTTCAAATCATTAGTTTACAGGAATGTCTTTTTACGGTGGCTCCTTGTACTTTTCATATATATTGAAGATACCAACCAAGGCCCCCGACACCAAAGCGTGCCACCATGCAACATAAGAACCAATTTATCCTGGGCAAGTTAACAACAGTCTTTTATTATCCGTGAATGCTGACACCCTATCCCGGCAGTTGATGAAAAGAAACGTCAAACGTGAAACAGCTAAGGTTACTTCATTTCTTTCTTTCGCGGTAGCAGAGTAGTTTAGCGTGGTGGATAGAGACCAAGCAAGAAAGGTGGAGGAGCTCAGCGGATTCGGTAATTTCTTTTCGCGCGGCTGTGCCGCTGTGATCACAACTTTTAAAAGATTGAAGTTGGCAGCACGGAAATCCCGTGCATCCCGTTTAGCGTTCCCACAGTCACATGCAAGAGAAATCAAAGTACCGAAAACAAACGGCGGCATAATTGATAATTCGACATCACTTCAACGCCAGCCAGCCAGCCAGCCAGCACCCAAAAAAGACTGTAAATCAACGGTGTTACGTGTTAACTTAACTGTGTGAAAGGGAGGAAAGACGGCGACCAACGGAGGGACCAGTGACGTTGCCATCCAACAAGTTGCAGAGGCCGCAGAGACGTCATGGACATGTTCCCTCTGCTGATAAATGTCGGTGTTCAGCAAACGAACAACGCGTTTCTATACCATAGCAGACCATACGACCAATTAATGAATGCGGCCGGCCAAAGACACAAAAGCTTCACACGCTAGGGTAGGGGCAATAACAGGGAGCGTGAAAATGCGACGCGTGGGCGTCGATCAAGTCCAGGCGAGGCAGCCGAGGCCGGCACGGAAGGCGTCCACGTGGCGCGGCAGGAGGCCGAGGCGCACGTGGACAACGCCGTCGGAGCCCCGCGCCAGGTACGCCGACTGCGGCACCGGCGACGCCAGAGGGACGGCGGCGATGACGCGGCCCAAGGCCATGCAGAAATCGACGGCGTGGAAGGGCGTACGTCGCCAGTCCGATATGAGCGTCAGCTCCTCCAGCGACGGCAGCGCCATCTGCGGCGCCTCCAGCGCGCGTACGTAGCGACGGACGTAGTCGTCCGTGACTTGGGCCTTGGCCTCGCGGATTCGGCGCACCGCCGCTGCCATGCCTTCGGCGTAGAGCGCCCCCGCCGTGCATGCCGCCGACGTTATCACGTACGCGTTGCCGCTGAAGTCGCGGCCAAGCGGCGGTCGCATCCGCCCCCGCACGTCCACCGTGAATTGGACACAGACCTTGCGGTCCCCGCTCAGCCCCAGCGCCCTCACCCTCGCCTGCATAACCCAAAATCAATCCACGTTTAGAGACTGAACTCCGGAATTCTGAATCATTATTGCTCTCTGTTGCTGTGTCTAACCAGCTAACCACAGCAGTTCACGAACTGATTAGAGGAATCAGAAATGGTGTTTTAACTTAATAATTTTGTTCTGTTATCAAGTCATGAACCAAGGTTCGTCTGGCTTTGAGTGGATTCTGGTTTCCAATGACCTATCGTGTGCTTTTGGTTAGCACTTCACCTGCATGAGAGGTATCTGACAAATCTACGAATATAACGAAACACCTTACGCAATTATTTGTCTGTCATGTTTCATGGTTGGTAGCATTAGTTGCCGACGCCGGAATCTCGATTTTTTGACGGATGGACATGGAAAGGCTGCTGTGAATACATGGTTTTGTGGATTATTCGTTAATGCCCTAATGGGAGGAAGTTGCATGTTGTGAAAGAAACCTATGCCCGTGAAAAATTTTCATCCCAGAGCTATAATTACCCTTCACATTTTGACGTACATACGCGTTATTATCTTACCTATAACTAAAGTGTAGCTGGTTGGTGAGACGTGACTTGCACACTACGCAGCATACACATTTACTCCTAATAGATTGCTACTTGCCTATCATGCACGCTATCATGCAAAGAATATCTTAAAAAGACAACTAAAATTGAATCCTGCCGTACAAATCCAAATGGTCTTTATCAATTTGACATGTGCTTGCTCCCTCTCACGTATTCGTGGGTGGATACTAAAGCTAGGGTTCATTGGTTACAGAATTTTCAGGAAAAGCTTATCAGCAATGTAGCAGCATGATGCACATGGATTCTAATTTCTAAACTATACAAACATAATGGAGGTGGTGGATCCGTTTTAGGAAAGGATACTCGCTGCTACTCTTAATAATTGAAGGTATATCTATAAAATATGAAATATGGTGTAGCTGATTCTCTACCTTCCAAAGATGGGCGGCGAGCACTTCGAATGAGGTACAGTCCTGCGGGCCACCGGAACAAACCGCAAGCCTTTTTAGGGCGTCGATGAAATCTCTGGAGACGCTGAACGTCCTGAGCTCGTAAGTGCTGGATTTTGAGGCCCAGCTCATGCCGTTAAACCTGCATTCCCACAGCTTGGTTTCACCGGCTTTCATAGCTCGTTCTATCAGCTCCCTCAGATGCTCGAAAGCCGGTATGGGTGCCACAGAGCCCGGACTCTCCGAAACGGTAGCAAGCAATCCGCTGCGGTCATGAACCGGGCAAGCCGTGGCGGGAAGTGACCCGGATCGTGTGCAGGCGGCCCATGCTTCCAGAAAATTCATGGCGCCAACACCGTCAAACAGAGAATGGCTCGCTCCCAAACCCAAGCTCATTCCTCCGCATCCAAATTTCGTTATCTGATCACAAGTTCACAACAACAAATTCGTTAAAATTGTGCAGCATAAATGCAAACCTGGCATTTTGCTGATATTTGGCAAGGAAACTTATGAGAGATCAGACTACATGCTCTTTAAGACCGAATTTAAGATGAGCTCGTCATCCAAAACTGTGATGCATTTTATTCTGCGAACGTCAGCATAATTGAAAGAATGCAGAGTACAGAGATATGCGTAAACAAGCAGACGAAAAGGTCGGCACGTAACTGCCATGCTGTTTGAAACTGAGAACACAACAGACGAGAAATAACGGAGAGAGATGGCGGAATTCAACAAAAATAGTGCACCTGAGCAACCATGAGTGGCATATCGGAGAAGGACGGATCAAAGTCAGGGCAATAAACGAGACTTTCTAAAAACGGGCTATACTGCGACAGATCGCCGAGCTCGGAAATCTTTGCGTCCGTGGACGCTGCCGCCATGACAGCACCGGCGTCGTTACAGAGGAGGTCGAGCTTGCCATGGCTGTTAACCTGCAGGCGTCCCGCAGCAGGATACCAGGCAGCCAAAGTTCTCTCGAGGCCCACCCTGAGCTTCTGGAAAACAGTGGCCAGGCTCCATTCCCGAGCGGGCTTGTAAAAGAAAACATAATACACGAGACTGGGGCACTTTCTGTCCAAATTGGACAGGGGCACAACACGCGGAGGACAGTTTCTGGAAGGAGAAACAGCCACCACCTGCGTCACCTCCACCACCGCCATGGCCGCATGAGCAGAAGCTGCCGCACAACCCATTTTCCCCAACAAACAGATTAAACAAAACCAAACAAAGCACTGCTACTGCAAGACAGCAAAAACAACCAAGTGCAGAGCTGTAGAGCACACAACAAAGAAGAAAAAACTGGAACTGCAGCAAGATCCAAGGGCAAGAACAAATTCACTGAAATTGCGGTGCATGTGCGGGAGGTTATAAAGAAACAGAGCAGGGCAGGCAGGCAGACAGGGTGGGGAATGGGGATGAGGATGACCCACATGTAAGGCTCAGAGGCGATGCTTTGTTGTCTGTGCAGGGGCCGCCATGTGGGGCAAAGGCAAAGCTTGCTTTGGAGTAAAAGTAGGGTGGCAAAACAGCAGAGCCGGGTACGTGGGCAGGCCATGCTGGTGCTTTTTGGGCGAATGACAAGGATCGTTTCTTGGCCTGTCGCGGCTGTGTCTGCAACTTTTGGCGTTTGAATAGTAATAAAACCCATGCGCGACTTCTGCAGATGCGCACTGGCGGGGAACCCTTTGACCTGCAATTGGGGCAGCTCAGCTTTGTTTAAGGAATCCGGGCTTTACAGCTGGGCTCAACGGCTGCTGGTCTGCGAGCCAGGATCTTGCGCTGACCGGATTTTTTGTGCTCGCATGCTTCCTTGAGAGCAGCCCAATAGTTTTTTTGCTTGGTTGCAGAGGTGCTGATATTTTTCTCAAGTTGCGTGGCTGCTGGCTCCGTGTTGCCCCGAATGCCTTGAAAAGAAGCAGAGCTCTGGACTGATGCGCGCTGATGGGCCTTTTGAGAGCGTTCATGATTGGAAAAGGCGAGAATGTCCGGCGCCATGGCGGGGCTTGGAATTCGGAAGCGGATTTATCTGCCCCTGCTATGGTGGCTTTACTGCTGCATTTTTCACATTCCAAAGCGTGTTTCCTGCGTCCGGTTTTGGTTCTGCTTTTGAAGAAGATGTTGCACTGGTTTGTTTCGATTCTCAGGTTTCCCTGTTGTTCTCCAACTCGTTGCTCGAAAAGTTGGTCAACTGCTACGTCCCTCCCTTTTGGCTTGCCTTACATGGCCCCGACTCCTGGCTCACGAACCACTGGTTCCGTGGTTTGGATGTTTATAATCAGAAAAAAGTATTTTCTTCGGCTTTCTAAGTTGCAAATTAGGCTTATGGCTGATGTTATTTGTGAATCAATGATTAAAAAGTATATCGGATCCGCATGTTTTAAGGATAACGATAAATCGGCAAGCCAGGACTATTCATATTTAAACAGTGTTTAAATAATACATCGGCATGTTTCAACAATCACCATAAATCGAATGTGCAAGTCTACTGAGTTATGTCCGCAAGTTAAGCCTATTCATATTTAAATAGTGTTTAAATAATCTAGAAATATGTTACATCGACATGTTTTAAGAATCACGACAAATCGAATCCGTATGTACACCGAGTTATATTTAAAAGTTGCAAAAATGATACCTATATCTAATAAAAGTCGTGCCGACTCAATTTCTGAGCCGTAACTAATAGTTGAATCGGTAAAAGTTGCAAAAATGATACCTATATCTAATAAAAGTCGTGCCGACTCAATTTCTGAGCCGTAACTAATAGTTGAATCGGTGATTTATGGTCGACTTAGAAAACTCTGTATTTAAAAATCCAAAAATTCATAGAAAAAACCATTGATTTCTTTCTAAAAATAAAGTTTTTTCTATAGAAGTTAGGTTGATTCAAGTCAGTGTTGGAGCTTTTTATTGCAGCCGAGTTACTCAGGACTCACGAGGCGGGTCCGAATTTGGGCATATTTGGCAGGTCAAAGGGTGAAAATCTAATTTTCCACCAATAATGTGAGTTATTTGGAGGCGGAGTTTATTTTCAAGTCTTGTAACACTGATTCAAGTTGGGTAGGCAAAAATTCTAATCATCACATTTAAAAGTTCAAAAATTCATAGCAAAAACCATTGATTTCTTTTTTAAAATGAAAATTTTTTAAAAAGTCACGCTTATTCAAGTGCAGTGGGCAAAAATTCTAATCCGGGGACCGAACCCGTAATCTTTTGCAAATTGAAAAACTATGACGTCAATACATAAACAACGTTGTTTTCCGTGACATCATTGTCGATCGTGATGACTAACGCGTCTATAAAAACCAATGATTTTTCACGCCGCGTTTAATTGCCGATTGAACTTTCCCAGCGAGCTGCTTTGACTCACGTTTCTAACCTTTTCGATTTTTTTCATTTTTTCTCCGATTAACAGCGTGAATCCGGAGAATTCCGATTAATTTACTAATTAAAATACAACTTAAAAATGAGTAAAATTATAAATATACATTTATAAAAAACAGTAGCGCAAAGGACAGAACCTTAATATTATTTCCCAGCAAACTTACAGGAGACTGAAAACACCGTGTTTATCTTTATCAACTTGCTAAAAGATCTTAGTCATCTTACAGTTCCTATGTTGTTGTCGAAACAGGAATGTTGAACGTGCGCAAGGGTGATGTATTCGAGTACGTCAGCAACGAAGATTCCGAGCAAGCCATAGCAGTACGTGCTAGTATCACGGATGCACATGCCGCTCGATGGGAAGTGCTGCAGAGCATTCTTCTAAGGCCCACTGTCAACTGCATCTACATAACGGCCACGTCCCGTTCCCATCCTCAACACATATTCTCGTACTTGGCCAACCCATTCAGGTTTACATCACCAAAAAGTCCAGTGGTGAAATTCTGTTCAATTCTAGGACCAGTTGTGAAAACGATCACCAAAAAATCCAGCGGTGAAATTCTGTTTGATTCTAGGGTCAGTTGTGAAAATGATTACCAAAAAGTTCAACGGTGAAATTCTGTTGATTCTAGGGCCAGTTGTTGTGAAAACCATCACCAAAAAGTACAGCGGTGACATCTGTTCGATTCTAAGGCCAGTTGTTGTGAAAACGATCACCAAAAAGTGCAGCGGTGAAATTCTGTTCAATTCTAGGGCCAGTTGTCAAAATGATCACCAAAAAATACAGCGGTGAAATTCTGTTCAATTCTAATACTAGTTGTGAAAACAATCACCAAAAAGTCCAGTGGTGAAATCTGTTCGATTCTAGAGCCAGTTGTTGTGAAAATGATCAAAAAGTCCAGCGGTGAAATTCTGTTCGATTCTAAGGCCAGTTGTGAAAACGATCACCAAAAAGTCCAGCGGTGAAATTCAGTTAGATTCTAGAGCCGATTGTTGTGAAAACGATCACTAAAAAGTCCAGCGGTGAAATTCTGTTCGATTGGAAGGGTTTGTGTGAAAACGATAGAAACCGACTATCTGTTGAACTATAAAAATAAAGATAAAAATAAAACACACAACATTCATATGGTAAAACCCTTCAATGTGAAGGGAAACATCTACGAAGCAAGGCAAAAAAAATTTATTTAATTTTATTTAATTTTATTTAGGATGAATAGTTGAGTACAAGATTTCTCTCAATCTCTACAATTTATTGTATGTTGGTCCTATGCTTGCATTTATAGCATAGTCTCTCTTAATTTGCTGGTGCTTAACTTTAGTAATGCCAAAACGATATGTAATATAGAATCCAAGTTACATTTGGTGCTTATTAAAAAACTTTAGTAATGCCTAGATTACAAGTAGAAAAGAGTACAAGTAACCTTGAGTTAAACAACTCAATTTTATGTTCTTAAAAAAAATAAAAAGGAAACATCAATTCTCAAAAAACAAAAATGAAAACATTTGAGAGAGAAGGAAGAAAAAAAGAAAAAAAAAACACAGGATAATTTTTTGTCAACTCAACAAGCTCCACGTTGACAACAAACTCACTTTGCCTTACCCAAAAAATTTTCATCACCTTTCCTATAAGCCTAAGAAGTCCAAGCACCACTTGAACTTCTTCAAGAGTATTGGCTTGGTTAACATGGGTGCATAGTTTTCACTTATATGAATATTCTCAAGCAATACTCCACCTTTTTCAATAACTTGTCTTATCCAATGATATTTGGTGTGAATATGTTTTGTTCNCAACTGACCCAATATGCCCTACAACCAAATAGTTTCTTTGCAAGCTTCTATAGTAGCCATGTACTCTACTTCATTGTTAGACAATGTTACAACAGATTGTAATTTTGACATCTAACTAATTGGAACCGAGTAAAGACATAACTTGTGGTGGATTTGCTCTTATCTAAGTCACCTACATAATCAGAATCAACAAAACCCATAATCTCACTGTTATCTTTATTATAGGTGATACAATAATTCTTAGTGCCTTTTAAATAACGAAGCATCCATTTTACTACTACTCAATAGCTTTTACTAGGATTTTCCATAAATTTATTGATCATTCCAATTGCAAAAGAAATATATGATCTTGTACATACCATAGCATACATTAAACTCTCTACTATGTTTTTGTAAGGCACACGAGACATATACTATTTTTTTTCTTTTGAGCTAGGACTTAAATTCAAAGAAAGCTTGAAATGAGTAGTAAAAGGGGTACTTATAGGTTTAACATCCATAATCTTAAAATGCATAAGAATTTTCTGAATATATTCTTTTTGTGAAAACCATAGCTTACCATTTCTTCTACCTCTATGTATCTCTATGCCCAAAATCTGATTTGCTACTCCTAGATCTTTCATATTAAATGTCCTAGATAAGTGAGCCTTTAACTGTTTGATTTCCAAAATATTTTTGGCTTGCAATAATCATGTCATTAACATATAACACCAAAACTACAAATATGCCTTTGGCACTAAACTTAAAAATACACATAATGGTCATATTCACTTTTTTTTTGGAAATTATGGCTCAACATGAAAGAATCAAACCTCCTGTACCATTGCCCAGATGATTGGTTTAGGCCATATAATGACTTCTTGAGGTTGCAAACCAAATTTTCGCTCCCTATCTGTACAAAAATTTCTGGTTGTTTCATATATATTTCCGCATCCAAGTAACCATGTAGGAATCTTGTTTTTACATCTAATTGTTCTAATTCCATATCAAATAAAATAACTAGAGCCAACAAAATTTGAATAGAAACTAATTTTACAACTAATGAAAAATTTTCTGTGAAATCTATACCTTCCTGTTGTGAATAACCTTTTGCTACCAGTCTTGCTTTGTACTTGTTAATTTTACCATCAGTTGTTTTCTTTAATTTGTAGACCCATTTATAGCCAATATCTTTTCTAGCTTTTGGAAGCTCCACCAACCCATGCTTGATTTTTCTTTAAAGAATCGATCTCCTCCTACATTGCTTCTTTTTGTTTAGAACTAGAAACATCTTCTATAGCTTCTTGATATGTGACTAGTTTTGTTCCATCTAGAAATAATTTAAGTGTAACATAATCATCAAATTTCTTAGGAGGAACACTTGTGTAGATCTTCTTAGAGGTTGTGCAACTGTATTTCTTTCTATTTCTTCATTTGACAAATCTTTTTCAAGTAACTAAAGCTCTTTTTGTTGTTTATTTGAATGTGACTAAGTGTCCAACTCAACTAGCTGATCATTAGGCACATTTATCTATTCCTGTTCAACTTTTACTTCATGCTTAATACAGATTAGAGGATTCATGAAAAACTGTATCTCAGTTGTAGATGATTTTATGGTTAGTAGGATCCCATAATCTATACCCCTTAACATTAACT
Organism: Gnetum montanum; assembly: GCA_015680685.1. NCBI lineage: Eukaryota > Viridiplantae > Streptophyta > Gnetopsida > Gnetales > Gnetaceae > Gnetum > Gnetum montanum. Next base: position 193,318 of record MNCI01007659.1, read on the forward strand.
TGATACTCAAACAAAGATATTGTTGATGTCAACATCGCCCATGATAGACATGGGGCCATGATTTACTGGTCTAATTACTTGGTTATGGTCTCACAATTTGAATAAGGATGCTTTCAATGAGATGTATCATGCAACCTTTAAATTATTCACTTATCAACATCTACATCTAAGTTCATCCACAAATGAGGAAAGAATGCTAAACAAGTTGAGTAATCCAACTTCTACCCCTACTTCAATAAAGATTAGCTTGTCATTTTCTCTACTGATTAGATGATCAAATCCCATCATATTTGTCATTAAAATGCCTAATTCCTCAACCATCTTTGAGAGCAATTAAATCTCAAGTTGACTATTGCCTATTGACCACTAAGGAGAATACATATTCTTTTGTGTTTGTTTGCAAAAATTAATAGTCTAAAAAGAAGTTTCATTCAAACCATTAAAAGAGCAACCCCTACTTAGAAGCCTCCTAAAAGGAATATTAACATCAAAAAAATACTACCAACTCAATGATAGTAGGAGCAAAGAGGTTAGAATAAAAGCTAGATGATTATATGTACCCTTAGAACATGTTGTCAACATTATATTTTTATTGAATTGAAGGGGAACAATATGTCACACTAGCATACTTGTTGAAATTAAACCTTTAACTTAGAAACCTCAAGTTATATGCTCTAACAAACTAAGTAGTACCTTAGTACCTTACATTTGAATCAATCTCACTAAAATATAATTACAAATAATACAAGTTAGTTTAAATTAAGTTCCATAACCTTGAAACTGATCCATTTATCCCTCACACAAACCCAACATTATTATCCTCCATCATCGCAACAATAATAATAGTTGAACTCTCAGCCACAGGTTTCAGAGCCTTTGCATTCCATCCACATTGCCTAGGCTTCTTCTTCACATGTTTTGTGAGTTTCAACAGATGCGGGTGGTGGAAGACATGGTGGTAGTCATGGTGGATAGTTACGGTGATCGTAAGCAATGTGGAACATGGGCATTTAAACCACAAGATGGGTAGCTATAAAAGGATGGAGGGGAGTAGACGTTAGGAGATGATCTTTTTAGGGGGGGGGGGGGG
>MNCI01007659.1:203632-270811 GCA_015680685.1 Gnetum montanum
AGAAGTTGAATTAGCAAAGTTTCTTTCCATAGCACCCTATAACTTGTAAATATTGTTATCACATTTATTAGCTTTCATCACTACCAAGGCCCCTTTGATAATTTTCAAAATGCTCTTACCACCCTTAAAATCATAACCTTTTAAATTTAAATTATTTTTCAGATTAGGTACATGTTTTACATCTTCTAGTATTCAAACAACATCATCAAACATTTTAATTCAAATAGTTCCCTTTCACACAATTTGACAAGAATAATCATCACCAAGATAAATAACTTCACCATTATATGATTCATAATTAATAAACCAATATCTATGTGGACACATGTGGTTAGAAGCACTAGAATCTAATAACCAATCATCATGATATTGAATACCAACACAAGTAGCAAGAACTTCATCAACAATCATACCTAAATATTGAATTACTAAATTTTCTTCTTTGGATTTTTCATCAAATCCTTTGTTTTGATTTTTTTTGTTTATTTCATTATTCCTTTTTAGGGTGTCGAGTTTTACCACCATACCAACATCTTACTTTACTTTTCTTACCTCTTGATTTTGATCTTTTGTTGGATGATTTAGTTCTTTCCATTATTCTTCCCCTTGCCACCAAAGCATTAGAAGCTTGCGCAAAAATTGAAGTAGATTCTCTCCAAATTTCTTATTGTAACAAAGCTGCAATAACTCCTTGCAAGGATATATCATCCCTCCCATACATTAATGTTGTCACAAGAACACTATAGGATGGTGGTAATGATTTAACTAAGCAAATTGCGTGATCCTCATAATCGATATTAACATTGAAATTTAACAACTTATTTATATAAGAATTGAAAGTATTTAAATGTTCATGGATACTTACACCTTCTTTCACCTATAATGACCCAAATTTGAACTTAAGTTGGACACAGTTTGAAGAGCACTTTGTCACTCAAAGATTTAACTTTATCCATAAGTTTGTCATAGAAGTTGCCCCACCAGCATTATACCTTCATTTGCCAAGCACAAATGCATGGTAGCAAGAGCCTTCAAATCAGTTTCCTCCCAAGTTTTTATCATCCATAATACTAGGCTTTTTGCTCTTGCCAGTAAGAGCCTTGTGCAACCCTTGATGTACTAGGAAATCCCAGACCTTCATTTTCCACAATCCAAAGTTTCCTTTACCGTCAAATATTTTAATGTTAAACTTTGCAATTCTTGACAAGCTAGCCATTTTTGGTAATTCCTAACCTTAGCTTTGATACAAATTGTACCTTACTTCCATTTAATGATACTTTAAAAATAACATATGATAATTCATTAAGTGCGAGTATTTGATGATGGAAGGTGATTTTAATTACATTGAAGTAATAGAGAAATTTGATGGCATTGATTATGAAACTGAAATTGAAATTTTTTACTTGCATCCACTAAGACCCTTGGGTCTATTAGACTAGTTTCAGAATTCTTTTTATGCTATTTTTTAAAAAATTATAACATAGTATTTCCTAGCAAAATGAAATCTAGAACCTTGGGTTTTCAAGCTAAGACTCTTACCACTATGACAACAATTCTTTGAAAAATCAAGCTAGAAGATATTCTAGTTAAAAACAAATAGAAATTTTTTTTCATAAGAAATAAGCCATCAAATATGAAGAATACAAAGTGGAATCATTTGGATCAACTAGCTCTCAATAAAATTCATAAAGGTATTTGCAACTTTGTTCTCATAATTTTCAAAGGTAGAAAGACTTCAAAGATATTATGAGATGTTTTGGGTAAGATTTATTTTGATCCCAGAAAATGAGTAATACTTAAAAATTCAATGTATATTAGATTATCAACATAAAAGAAAGAATCTACAGAAAAAGCCCAAGAGTTTTGAATGATGGCTTTTATGTTTGTCATCCTTACAATCCATTCTAAAAAATATATCTTATCTAAGTTGGAAAAGGATCATGTCTTTCCCTCATTAAGAATAATACTCTCTCTCTCTCTCAAAAAAAAAAAAAAGAAAAAAAAAGAAAAAAGAAAAAAGAAAAAAAGCCTCTATAAAAAATGACTAATAAATTACAACATTGATAACTTCTCCAACTTGTGTCCACAATTAAAAAAGAAAATAATACAATGAAAAATAAATTAATTGTTCAACCTTATATGAAGCTATAAATTAAATGTAACATATTTAAGAATATGATGGTTAACTCATGAGGGATTATCATAATTATGTTCTTGATGTTGAAAAATAACCACATAACAAAGTTTTTAAATAGAATAAAAAGCAAGAAGTTGTGAGTAATGTTTATCAATATAATTCTTATTGAAACAAATGTCATATTAGAAGATAATCAATCATGCTAAAAAGATTTAAAAATACAACTATTGCAACTAATCTTACTACCTTTAATACTATTGAAGGATAGATGCAAACAATTCATAGTAATAAGAAGATCATCAGTATATTATCTTATTGCAGTTTCTTTCTAATAGGTGTATGAAATCTAATGAAGTTATAAAATGACTAGCTACATGGGAATTAAAAAGAAAAAGCTTCCAACCTATAGCAAGAGAAGTAGTAATAATTAAAAGATCAAATAAACATTGTTACAGAGGTAAAATCTTCATATTGTGATGCTATGAAATCCTAGAAGTCCTAGAATTGTAATAAGTCTAACCATCTTAAAAAGGATGGTAAATATTCTAAGAGAAAGTAAGAGACTAGATTTAAGAAAAATCTTAGAGATCAAGCCTTTAATTTGTATGAACTTAACCTCAAAGGAAATTCTAACTATGATGCTTTAGCATACTGATTCAAGTACATCATTTCATTACACATCTAAAAAAGAATGGTTTTATGAATATTAGTTTCAATCACTTTTATTTAGAATGATATGAACACATCATAATTGGGCATGATAAGATAGAAATATCTTGCAATCACCATCATGATCCTAGTGTTGTCCTAACAAAATGGAGTTGGCTACATATATCCTTTTTTGTCATTCACCTCTATGAAGAGCTAGATCCTTATTTATTTGTAGTTTTTTAAAATCATCTTCAATCATTTTTTTCATGTCTTCTTTGGTCTTCCTTCTGATGGCTTTCTTGGAATAGTAATGTAGTAACCTTTTTTTTATAGGTTCATTTTCTAATTTTCTTTGCACATGTTCAAACCATCTAAGCTACCATTCTTATAGCTTATTTAAAATAAAAGCCACTCCAAGTGTTTATTTGATTTTTGTTTTATATAGTTTATGTCTTCTAGTAGCATTCAACATCTATTAAAGCATTTGCATTTCTACCACATTGATTTGTTATTCATGTCTCTTTTGTACTACCCAACATTCATCACCATATAAAATAGTAGGCTTGACTACTATGCTGTAAAATTTTCCCTTTAATTTTATAGCTATTCTTCTATTATATAGAATACCACTAGCCTCTCTCCATTTTGACCATCCTCCCTTAATTATATTTCTAATATCTTTATGAATTTTACCATTTGATTAAAGGATTGACCCTAGGTAGTGAAACTATTTGTAGGGAGGGACTTTTTTTATCTTAAATTGTGACTTCTATTTTATCATTATTTGTTCTATATTAAAATTGTATTCCATATATTCCATCTTACTTTCACTAAATTTTAAGCCTTTTGATTCTAGAGCATGTCTCAACTTCTTCATTTTGGTAGTAATATTTTCTTGAGATGTATCGACCAACACAATATCATGTGTAAATACCATACACTAAGGGATTTAATCTTGTATTATCTTTATTCATCTATAATAATAGTAAATAAGTACAAGCTAAGTGTAGACCCTTGATGTAGACCTACTGTAATTGGAAAATTATATGTTATTCCACAAGTTATTCTAATTTTAGTAGTTGCTTCTTCACATGTGTCTTAAATCACTTTAATATATTTATCAAGGATGTTTTTCCTTCACAAGGCCCACCAAATAATATCTTTAGGAACTCTGTCATATGCTTTTCCCAAGTCAATAAAGATAACATGTAAATTTTTTCTATGTTTTTTGAATATCTCCATCAATTGTCGTATTAGAAAATACCCTCCATAGTAGATTTTCTTGGCATAAATCCAAATTGATTTTTTTTGATACTACTGATTAAAGTTTGAGATGCTGCTCTATGAATCTTTTCTAAAGCTTTATAGTATGGCTTATTTTTTGATTCCTTTATAGTTTGCACTATTTTGGACATCTCTTTTATTTTTGTAAATAGGAACAACAAAGCTTTTACTCCAACTATTGGTTATTTCTCCATTCTTCATAAAAATATCTTACAATGCAAACCTAAATACAATTCTCAAACTTGAACATGTACTTAATCTAGCTAAACACTTGTTTGTGATTTAATTAGATGATTTGAATATTCTTGCAATATTTGGAAACAAAAAAAAATGTAAAATATTTATAAAAAATTCTATGATAGCCATAAGAACTAGATAAGGACAAAAGTGATTGTATAAGTTGGTAGGAGTTACTATGATTAATAATTTTGATGCTTTTAATGTGAGCCATAGAGAAGCCACTATACATAAATGACATAGAAGACTTGGACATTTTGGGAAAAGAGCAATTAGAATTGTAAGAGAAAAGTAATATAAAAGGTATGTTCCAAGATCATTCTAAATTTTGCGAGTACTACTTAAATGGAAAGTAGAAACATTCAAGCTTTCTTAGAGATATTATAAAGCCTAAAATGATTTTGGTATTAATCCATAATGAAATGTTTGGTTCCACTTCAATAGCATCAATGATTAGTTTAAATATTTTATATTATTTATTTATGATTATTCTAGAAAATTATTGATTTATTTTTGGACTATAAAATAGAAGATTTTGGAAGCTTTATAAAATATAATGGTCTTGTTGAAAATCAAACTGATTGTAGAATAAAAGTTTATAGATTAGAAAATGATGGTAGATCTTAATCATATCAATTAAATTTTTTTTTGCAAAGACCATGATATTTTAGGGTAGAAAACCATTCTAGTAACTTGACAACAAATTGGAGTTGTAGAATGTATGAACAAAACACTTTTTGGAATGAGCAACAAACAAACATTCTCAGTGATTGAAGACTTGAAAAGAAATTTTGAGTAAAAGCCATGATAATTGTCTATTACTTAATTGGATCTTATCAAGCCTGAATGAAGAACCTATACCCATTGACCTAGATCCTGAGATGGAGCAACAGGCCCCATGATTCCAAGTAGGAACATTATTAAGGGTCTCTACTCATTTTATTAGGATTACAAATTTTAACTCTCCCTTTCAACCATGTAGGGCAAATCTCCGTACTTTCCTTTTAATGGAAAGTGAAAAGTATAATGGTAACTAATTATGACATTTAAATTTGAAGGCTTGAATTAAGCAAAAAATACATTATTTTATTTTTTAAAGCTAACAAAAAAATAGAGAAGAAGGAGAAAAAAAATAAAATTTATATAACCTAGTTGTAGATTCTTAAAAGCATGAAACAAAAGTACAAAGGACCAAAGTAAAAAGAAAATAAGTGTAGGAAAGAAATAAGAAAAACAAAATAAATGATCATCATTATCATTTGCGTTTATCTCATCTATGGTGGGTTGACCTTTAAGGTAGAATAATGAGTATAATAAAATGAATAATTAAGAGAATTCCAAGAGCAAATACAAAGCCTTGATGAAGTAAACAAGAAAACATAAAAAGTAATTAGAAAAACAACAAAACATTTAAATAGTCATCATTGAAAGTAGCAAGTGCTTTGTTCTGTTTTGGTGATGACTGAGTAAAGTACATAAAATGCCATTGATGTAGGCCTAGAATGAAGATAGCTCAACAAAATATGTAATATAGCATCAATTCAAGTTAAGTGTGAAGGTAGCAATAAATCCTTGTAAGATACAATTGATGTATATTGTATAGTGTGTATACACTTGACATTATTATTTTCATACCAAAACTATAAATAATAAAAATGCTATGTCAAAAGTAATAATAATAGAATTTATTGTAAAACTAATCACTATTAAAAATTGTTGATTATAATCATTGTTATTATTATATGAATCATACATTAATATGATTCTTTGCATTAAATTTCACTAGAAGCATAGCTAGCACCATGTCCTAATTTCACCAGCAGCATATATGTTAATTATTACTATTGTTTCTATTCTTCAAACCCTAATCCCAAGTTGCACCCCTAGTTTCTTCTCAATTGTGATAAATAACACCCATCTTTCACTTGCATCATAGAGAACCATCTCTAAAGCAAAAAACCTCCTAAGTGAAGTATTGTCCTTGGTGTAAGTTAATAGCATGTCCACAATCTTATCCCTAACATAGGATTCCTGAAGCACATGGTGGAGGACACAAAAATTTAGGAATATGAAATGATTAAGCCTTTCAAAGTCGATAACATGTTGCATCCATCATGGCTATTTGACAATGACCTTATTATTATTGGAGGTTACACATTAGCATGGTCAAATGATCAACTAATGAATTTTGGTGTTGTAGATGATCAGGCATATGTTATTATTTACGTTGATCATGTTAAGGACTATGTCCAATTTTAGTAAATAATACTCACCCCCTTTGGGGGAATGTAATCTCAATGCCTAGATCTTTGAATAGTTGGATTAGATCAATAGGAAACATCATCAATGTTTTGCTTCCTGCTAAAGGAAACTTGCACCATTCAATTGGCTTCTTAGTCATGTTTAGTTGATGTTTGGGCTATATTTGTTGGGCCTCAACTTGTTACACCCCTTTTGTCAGCTTTGTGTAGAGTATTATGTTTATGATTTATGTGTATGTGGTCTTGGTGGGTTATCAAGCATGAGTTAGTTTGTTATAATGGCGAGTTTTATGTTGAAATGTTTTGGCTCTTATAAGATTATGATGTCTTTACATGATTATGTACATTCTTCCTGTGCAATGTGTTATATAGGTAATGTGGCTAGTAAGGATATTGGATTGGGGTACAGAGTAACTATTCAACATTTATTTATGCTCTATGTATGATTTTGGTGTTTATGCATTTAATATATGGTGCTATTTTGTGTGATGTTTGGATGTGATTTAAACATGTGGACACGTAGTGTGTTTGATATGGATCTTGTAAGTTCAAATGGATTTTGATTTGAAGTCTTGGTGTGTTTGTTATGCGTCTTTGAAATGTAGAGTATTAGTTGGAGAGGAAATAAACAAAAATTAACCTATGAAAATGTTTACTTAAAAAAATATGAAAGCAAATTAGTTTAAGTCATGTGTGCATGATGATGAGAAGTAGATCAAGTACATAAAGAAGAAATGAAAAATTAGTTAAATTTAAGAAAGAAAACATAAAGTATATTAACTTTCCTTCTTCCACCATCTTTACTTTGCATGGTGTACTTTCTTTTCTCTACATTTATTTATTTTTTGTTTTGAATAAAAACAAAAATCAATTTCAAGCCTACTTTCCCCTTATTTCTTTTGTTTTTTTTTTCATTTTCAACTTTTCTTTAAAATTTTTAGCTTCATGGATGAATTTTTCTTTATTCTAAACTTCAATTTGGGATTGCCACAGTCATATATACATGGATACGACATTTGTTTGAAGCAAAACCATATCTTGCCAAATTGCTAAGGGTTTTATACTTGTTTTAAACTTGTTACTTTGGAAAATTTAATTGGTGGGTTATCTTTACCTTTTCCTTGTATTTTTAGGCTAAATTAGTATATACAATGTGATGTGGGCATTGTTAGTGCATAAATTTTGATGATAACACCATTAAAATTAACATGTTTAAAGAGACTATTGCCTAGGGCATCTTCTATATGGGTACATAAACCCAGGAATAGTCTCAATTAGTAAAGTAGAACATGTTCTAAAATTAATATTTAAAATGGAAATGTATTTTTTAAGCTATTAAAATAATAAATGTAAAAAAGGAGAAAAATATCTACAAAATTGATAAAATCAAAAGTACAATAGTTGTATTGTTTTCACTAATATCCATGATAGAAAAATGAGAAAAATGCATCCTAACATGAATAAAATAGTGTCATGTTTATATTTTAAATAGGTTTGTAGTTCCAAAGGTAAACCATTAACAAACTATTGGGACAATAATTAAAGGAACTTTGAATTAGTAATAAAACAGGTCTAAAAATTAACTAATATTAGTTATTATATCACAAGAACCATAATCATAAACTTCATAATTAAAAAAAATGTTTACGGGTAACATTGTGATGGACTTAGGATAAAGAATAGTAAATACAGCACAATCTAGATATAGTGTGGTGAAGAACAAAAATTAAGAAAATAAGTTTTCAGCTTATTTAAAACTAATACATGTGCTAACGGTGGTGACGATAACATAACTTAGTTTAAACAAAAAAACACTGCTCTCACTCTTGGGAATCAAAGCATAAAACTAATATTCAACGGTTAATAATTGAAACGACAAAACTTAAATACAGTGCTTTGACTTTAACTATCGAAAAATAACCCAACAGGAGCCAAGAAAAGAATCACTTAGCTCAGTATAGAGCCTTGGACCTCATATGTCAGATTAATGGTTGCTTACATCAATTTGCTGACCTGGACCTCCAGAAGGTACACCTCCTTTAACAAATCTGAGCGCTGGTTTTTCTACTCCTCTCGGAGCTATTGAATGAAATTTTCATTAAGACAGATACTAACATCAATCTCCTCATCTTCAGCTTCTAATAATCGAAATTGAACCAATAATGGAGTAAATGGGGTAGGGTGGGATTGGAAAATAGATTGTGATCTTGAGGAAATGTGAAGATTTGGAAGTTTAAGAAAGTCCCGGCCTTCCTTTGGTTCATTGTCTCCTGCCAATGCTGAACCTTGTCTCAATGTCTCTACTTTTGCTCTTATTGCCTCCTTTATGGTTAGTTTGTAGTTGAGCAACTGAGAACCGTTCATTTCTCTTGTTCGTTTGTTTCCCTCCATGTAACGTGAAAATTTCATAATAAACATGACTAAGAAGTAATTGTAAAGTTAAAACACAAGACAACCCTCGTAAAAGAAATTAATCACGAGATAATTCAAATGGGTAGCTTATACACCAGGTCGCTATTATATAACAAGTATCATTATCATTATAGAACATGAAGCGACACAACATCTTTAATAAAGATAAATGTAATGTTTTTTTAGAAATAACAAAGGTAATAGCAGAAAGAAAAGAAAAATAGTAACTGATCTATATGCCTTAAAAGCGAGATGGGATGAGTGACTTTTTATTAGCACATCGTTGTTATAATGAGAGTGACAAGAAATTATATTATCAACAATCAAATTTCTGGATAATCTCATGATCACACATACAAGATGGTATTGTAGAGAGGGAAAGACTATAATCACCCCACAAAAACATTCGGGAAACTAGAATTTACCAAACGTTGGATTTCATCATGCAATAGAATAAGAAGCTCTAGAATAATAACCTGAAAATAAGTAGCCCAAAATAATACTATCATTGAGGAGCTAGCCTGCAAAAACTAAAATGTTACCCTTAAAAAAAGCTTACGAAGGGAAATCAAAAGGAATGCTTTTGCTAATAAGCTAGCTAAGTTTTTTTCGTATCAAAAATTTCTACTATTATTTTACATCATTGATGAGTCATGTTTTGTAGCTGATGAGACCTCGTCGACGTAGCCTCATCGTCTAGACCTTGTCGACAAGGCTTAGTTGACGTATCATATCATGCACTGATGTGGCCTCATTGATGTAGTGTCGGTAGTTGGCTATAAATACACCCTTGTAGCCTTATTTATGGCAAATAGAGATTGTAGTTGCAACGGAGCTCTTGCAGTTTTTCCATTTGAAAGTTAGAATTTTTCTCCTGAGTGCCTGTAGTAGGAGCCATTGAGTGTATGAATCATTATTCGAGCATTGTTGTACCTGAGCACAACAATGTGTGTGGGAATAAAGATGAGCTTTCTGATAAACCTTGTAGCACTTTGGATAGATTAGTTATTTCATTTATGCATTTAATGACTTCAATTATTTATTAAATGTTTTCAATTATTTATTAAATATTTTCTAGTTATTACATTAATGAAGCAATTAAGCCAGATAGATTACACACATAACTACAACCACTTCGAGCGTAACACGTATTTACTTGATAATCCCAACAACATTATTGCTTGGTATGCTTAGTAGTGTAGCGCTGATGCTTAGCAGTGGATACGTGGGTTCAAGACGTGTACGAAAAGTGGGATCAAATACTTATGTTAGGGTTAGTTAAATGCTAGTTAATTAGTTAATTTAGATTAGTTAATCAAATTTCTTTCATCTACATTTTGAGCACCAAACTATAAAAATACAAAATGATAAAAATCGGATGCCTCAATTACACTTAACCATACCAACAAATGTCACAAGTGTAATTGGGAAGACAATGATTGACCTTAAGGCTAGATTCACTTTCTAAAGGACTAGTGCACCGGAAATGATAAAGTCCATGGAATTTGACCAGATCATGCATGAACACTTTATGATTCATATGGTTGGGCGTAGGGGTACCTTGCTGCTCATCATTGACACCTTGGCTAGGGACTTTGTTTGTGGAACATGCGCTATTTAGGTTTAAGTGAATACCATTAATATCATTGTACGAACCTCAAGGTCAATATCATTCCCACTATACATTGAATTGTAAAAACATACTAATAATTTTATTTTGTTTTGCAAAATGTCTTCTTCTTCTTGCAAGCACGAAGATACCAAACCATTGGTCCCACAAGAATGTAAGGTGGTATACACTTATCTAGATGAGTTTGTGCTGAACTTCACCTTCATCCTACATCAGGATGAATAGCTGTGATGGCGTGATATGGAGGGCAACGTCATCTTGCCCCTCGATTGATTTATGCCCAGGATGCTATTTAAGACCCTTAAGAAGATAGGCATAGTAGATCTTCACGAAGAATATGTTGTGAATGGATATGAAACTTGAAACTACTATCCCAATGAAACACAGTGCAAACGAGATCGATGTTAGGAGAAACTACATGAAGTTACAAAGGGGAAACATTACACCAATCCCTTGTTCCTACTAAATCAAGATGACACTGAGGATCCTTCTACTGAAGATTTTCAACATGAAGATTCTCTTCTCCTTGATACTAGTGACAAGAGTGTGAACTTGGACCTGCAATCCACTATTTATAAATTGGGTTCAGGAAAAAGTGATAGCCAAGGTAGCGACTCAGGCAAGCACCACAATAGCAAGGGATCTAAGGATGATGATTGTAATAAGCGTAAGAGTGGTGGTGGACATTACGGTACTAGTGGTAGTCCACCTTCCCCTTCATCCTTTTCATCTAATTCTAAACATTCCTCTTCATCTGAAAGTTCTCATGGAAGTCGCTGTCGAAATAACTGTGATGAAGGTGATTAGCCAGATAACAATGACTATGAAGGACACCAAAATCGAAGGGGTGGCTAAAACCATCATTGACGTCATCAACGTACCAATGATGATGAACCTCTATTGGTGACTCAAAATATGCTCAATATTGGGAAGGTAGTTAAAATTCCAACTAGGCATATGAAGGATAGTTAGATCAAGCACTTAGACATGAACAATATCGCAAGATTTGAGGGGGGATACAATTCTAATCCACAGAAATATCTACAAGCTTTTCATGATGCTTGCACCTTACCGAACATAGAGAATGAATGGCAGAAACTCAAGCTTTTCCTAAGGACACTCATCAAGGAAGCTGAAAGTTGATACTGGTCCTTAGAGCCAAAGTCTATTCACAGATGGAGTACCATGCTAGAGATATTTAATAACAAATACCAGATGTACTTCAGAGTATATAATCTGAGAAGGCAAATCCAAGGCTAGAAATAGGAAATACATGAACCCTTCGATGCTGCCATGGGTAGATACTATTTAGTTTTCCATTGATGCCCTGGACATGGTTATTCTTAGAGGGAACAACTTCACCACATCATAGATGGGCTAAAAGCAAAAACAAGAAGTTCCCTTGGGGTGTATGCCTAAGGAAGATTGTCTAAACTGAGAGCTCATCAGATCCAAAGGCTAATCAAGTAGGTAACAAAAGAAGAAGATGAGCTACGAAAAAGGAAAAGTGCTGAAGAGTATAATAGGGACCCTTCCATTAGAAAATGAGAGGTCCAATTTTGTGATGAGGAGAATCACCACTTGATGAAGTGGTGAATAGGAAAACCTTATCCATTCAAAAGTTTGTTTTTGATATTTTGAAAAAGGTTGATAGGTTATGGGACTCTTTGGACGAAAAATTTCAAACCACTTTGAAGATTTCTAAGGAGTCTAAAGAGAAAAATAGTGATCATAATCACAGGAGGCGAAAAGAAGCTGAGTGTGCCTACCAAAGAGGTAATGACAAAGCTGCTGTAGTAGAGGAAGTTGTGGAGTTTGACTCGGATGATGAAACCAAATGTGACATCTATCAATATGAACATCCAAAGGGATGTTATCCTATAGTGTCACACTTACAAGAGTCTAGAGTGTACACATTGAATCCTCGCTTAGCATGTAGGTAAGCTCCAAGATAATTGATTCATCCTTAGGGAAATCCAAGGTAGTTCCACCAACAGCAACAAGCTTACTACCCAAGTAGGAATCCTCCACCATTGTACAAATAATACCAATAGTGGTATCAACCACAATCATGGGGAATGCCACCACCAAGGCAGCAGTACCCTTATAGGCAACTAGATCCATATGGGTACTATGTTTAGCAGCGTGTCTCCCCTAGGAGTTTTGCAAGTCATACATCATTCTAGCATCACTATTACCCTCTAGAGTACCACCGAATACATTTACCATCTACTTGAGGAAAAAACCATATCCATATTCATATCATCCTCCACATCCCTTTGCACATACACCTCCACCTTTAACCTAGTTACCTCCTACTCCATCCATGTAGGATGAGATTCCTCCATAGTTGTAACAACAAAATTCTATGAGGGTTGTGCACTCACAACCAGTTTTTCAACCAAGTGGTCTAGAAAATCGATAAAAAAAAGACCTTTCTTTCAACCTAACAATCCTTTCCAGCCCTCACAATCTAGTCTAGCTGATTGCCTTACATTTCCATCACCCTCATCCTTTGCATCAAATACCTTCAAGTACCTTTCAAACCAAGTGCTTCCTAGGATCTGCATTGTAATGCTAACTCATGCTATTTTTGACTAGATTAAGGATGTCAATCTTCTTATAAAATAATTTGATCTAGGAAGTCCACTCATTTATCTACAGATTGCTAGATAATAGCCATGCAAGGCTCTTTTGACTCTGGTTTTGGAGTTAAGCTCATCTCCCATGACATGTACAAGACCTAAAACCTTTCACCTCTTAAGAAGAGAAACAATCGTCTAGAATTAGTAGATCAATCAATTATTATCCCTCTGGGATTTGTAGAGAACATTATGACCACAATTTGTGGGTGGTCCTATCTTGTTGATTTTCTGGTGATCAAGGTGAACAACTGCAAAAGTGACTTTCCCATCATTATGAGAAGGGCTTGGTTAAGCACGGTCGATGCAAGTAAGGGTATAAGGGACCTATCTTTAGAAATATCCAAGGCAAATGAATTAGACAAGACTGAGAAGAAGCATATTCCTTACATTGCGTACAATGATAATGGATGCAATTGCGTGTAAGAGATTTGGTCCATCAAGGGCACATACATTAAGCCATGCAATTAGTGTGCACAAGAAATTAACATTCAAAGGTGTGTGTATGTAACAATCACAAAATAGGAGTGCACCTAGTGGCTAATAACTAACTCAGATTGTAGCACACTATACATGGAGCCAACTGAGAGCCTAACGTGTGCAAATGTTGAAGGCATGAACAAAATTGAATAAGTTCATTCCCAACTCTTTGATGAAGATAATGATAACTGTTGGGGAGAGTTGGAAATCCATGATCATTTCAAGTAAGATCCCTTAGAACTAAAAACTTTACTGGTTGGTATGGAGTATGCATTTTTTAAAAAATGATAAATCAATCATAATTAATGTTAAACTTGCTCCTAAACAAAAAAGAAAAGTTGTTGAAAGTGGTGAATAAATGGTTAATAGCCTTTGCTTGGTCATATCCAGAGCTAACATGAATTGATCCAAGTATATGTTAGCATTGCATTTACACTAACTTGGCTATGAAACCTAGAAGGTAGTTGTAGAGGTGGCTAAACCCCAAATTGAAGCAAATCATCAAAGAGGAAATCAAGCAACTCCTTAGGTGGGGTTCATCTATCCAATTGCGGATAGTGAGTGGGTTAGCCCACTCATAATTGTACTGAAGAAGGGTGGCAAATGGTGGATCTGCATCAACTTTAGGTTGTTGAATATGACAACATTTAAAGATCACTTTCCCTTACCATTTGTAGATCAAGTGTTAGATACCATATTTGGGCATTGTTATTATAGCTTCTTGGATGGTTATAGTGGCTATAACTAAATCCAAATTGCACTAGAAAATTAGGCCAAGACAACATTCATGAGTCCTCAGGGGACTTTTGCATATTGTAAGATGCCATTTGGTTTGTGTAATGCCCCTACAACATTCCAACGCTTGATCCTTAGTATCGTTCAATAGTAGATTTGTAGTGGTGTTGAAGTCTTCATGCATAACTTTTCCACCTATGGAGCTACCTTTGAGCAAGCCTTGGATTGACTTGAGCAAGTACTAAAGAGATGTGTAGAGACAAACCTACAACTCAATTGGTAGAAGAGCCATATCATGGTTTAGGAAGGCATTGTGCTAGGGCACGAAATTTTGTAGAAATGGATTGAGGTAGACTTAGAAAAGATAAGGGTCATCTAAGGAATAACATGCCAACTAGAGACCATTAAAGATGTTTGGTCATTCCTTGGACACATTGGCTACTACCGATGATTCATGGAGTATTTCTCTAAGATTGTAAAGTCATTGGTAGAGCTTAAAAAGAAGGATGCACATTTTATCTAGTCCAAGGAATGTAAACATGCATTACAACAATTAAAGGAGAAACTCATAGAAATACCAATCCTATGAGCACTAGACTGGTCCTGACCTTTCCACATCATGACCAATGCATGTAACTATGCTTTGGGAGTAGTGCTCACATAGATGGATAATAAGAAATGTCCATATTACATCCACTGTGTGAGTTGAAGCATTGTGCAAGCATAGTTAAATTACACCACCATGGAGAAAGAATTAATGGTAGTGGTGTATACTTTGGAAAAGTTCAGGCACTATGTGCTTGATTACAAAGTATTTGTGCATACGAATCATAGTATAATCCACTTCCTCATGAATAGCTTGATGGTGAGCCCCCAGTATTATACAATGGCTCATGATCTTACATGAGTTTAATCTCACAATGGTACATCAAAAAGGGACCATGAATATGATTGCTAACCACCTCTCTTGCTTAATATGGAATAATAAAGAGGAGGAGAGCTTACTCTCTAATCAATTTCTAGATGAATTCCTCTTTATAGGAGAAATAAATAAACAAACGCCTACAAAAGCAACATGGTATAATGGAATCCTCACCTACCTTCTTACTTAAGAGATGCCACAAGACTTGGATTTTAGGAAGAAGCAACAATTTCTTCATTAGGTCAAATACTTCATGGAAATTAATGGACAACTTTACAAGGCATGCATTGATGGCCTAGTTTGCTAGTGTGTCCCTAATTAAAATCAATTGCGTATTCTCTAGGATGCCCACGAAGGACCTTGTGGCGGCCACTATGCAAAGAGACACACAACCATAAAAATCCTGATGGTAGGATACTATTGGCCTACATTCTTTAGGGATTCCCACTAGTTTGTCAAGTCTTGTGAACATTGCAAATGAGATGGGGGGATGACAAATCACATGGAAGGTCCTCAATAGTGGATTCAACCACTAAAACCTTTTGACATATGGGGTGTTAATTTCATGGGTCCCATCACACCCATGTCCAATGGAAAGGTGTATATTATAGTAGTAATTGAATACTACAAAAAATGTGTAGAAGTAACAACCATTAGTAATTGTACATCATCCATTGTTGCCAAATTTATACAACAAAATATTATGAATAGGTTTGGGGTGCCATGTTCACTAATTTTTGACAATGGAACTCATTTCATAGGTGTCACCTTTAGAAAGTTAATGCAATGCTTGGGGGGTAGAACATAAATTAACAACACCTTACCACCCGCAAGCCAACAATCAAGCAGAGGTAACCAATTGGGAGATCACAAAAATACTAATGTGGACCATTAGCAAATATAGGAAGGATTGGAGTACAAAGCTTAATTATGCTCTCTGGGCTTATCATTCAACATGGAAACTTCCTATTGGCTATTCTTCCTATGATTTAGTGTACGGAAACCTTCCAACACTCCTAATTCAATCCAAGCTCCGTACACTCTCAAGAGCCTCTAATCTAAATCTTGACCTAAGTCTAGCATAGAAAGAATGATTAATCAACCTAAACGTGTTAGATGAAAATCAATTAGTGGCCCTATCCTTGAATGAGGTGAACAAGGGATTCAGCAAGCAAAGTCATGACCTTAGAATTAAAAAAGGAAAACTTCAACTAGGAGATAAGGTTCTCTATTGGAATCCCACACATGTACCCCAAAAAAAAATTCCAAACATTATGGGAGGGATCTTATGTAATTGATTAAACCTTTCCCTTTGGGGTCATGTTAAGCTACAAGCTTGAATGCTCGAGTAAAGAGCAGTTAGTCAACATCCAACGAGTAAAGCCTTTTCTAGAACCAAGACAGGCTAGTGTAAATACCACCTTAATGGATGGAAAACCACATTCTATTTTTTAGATCTCCTCCTTCCTACTTAGTTGTGGAGGAGATGGCCATCCGTGCTAACCACCAACATGGCTTCCCAGTTCTTTCTATCTTTTTGTTTTTCACATTTTTGATTTTTACAAGATCATTTATTTTACAAATTTTTGATTTTTCTAATTTTTCTAATTTTCCATCATTGTTAGTACTTTTGAACCCTTCTTGACTATTTTACACTTTCTTATATATTTTACATTATTTTTTTTGATTCAAGTGTGATATATTCTTATTTTGCTAATAACACTGCTTTATTGTCATAGGACATAGTGTCGCTGTTGCTGTTTACTAATGATGGTTTGTGCTTAATGTTGTGATTATCGATGTTTGGTTTCTATTTTTGAGTTTTGATGTCTAATGATTTTAACATGGTTTATTTTTCATGGAACAGGTAGTGAGTCCACAACATCTGCCCATCCAATGAACTCTATGGTTTTCCTTGTTTTGGAATTTAAGGTCCCTTCCCATTAAAGAAACTTTTAATTAATTAGTAACCTTGGTAGTTCTGAAATTAGGAAGGATCCAAAGGTTTGTAAAGGGTGTGACTTCAAGGGAACTCAGTACTCCTTGTAGTCTTCTACTTGCTTGAGTGTTTTTCACGGACTTCTTACCGTTCCATACCACCCACTGATAGGAAGTCAAATAATGTCATTGCATGGTGTGGTTTCCATTTCAAAAATAAAAAAAATAAAAAAATACAACAACAATGGGAATTCAAACCACACCCCTTTGACACGAATAAGTCCTTCCATGGTGTCTTTCCCATTTGAAAAATTAAGAAAAAAAAATAATGGAAATTTAAAGCACACCCCTTGGACAAATAAATAGGCTACAAGCATTGGTTATGAGACTCGAATAGCATGCACCTATGTTTAAATGTCCCCTCTAAATAAGTCCCTATCTCTTACTTCCTACTTCTCCATTGTTTTGTCTATGGAATGTTGGTTTTCTTATGGAAGCATTCTTGTGTCTCGAGTGAGTGGATTGGTCTTGGAGTGGTAATGCAAAGTCACTGAAAGCAAATGATTTTGGTCTGGATTAAGGATGGAACTTCTTGGATCATTTTAAACAAAAATTTCACAGGGGACTTCTTATGAACTCAATTCAGAACTCCATTCCACCTTTTCTATCATCTATCCATGCTGCCATAACTCACCTCACTATTAGGTTTTATGTTATGCTCTATGTCTTAGTCTAATGTATTGGGATTGTTGAATAGATTCTTTTGAGTTGGTCCTTAACTGGTCATGATCGTTAAATTGACTATGGGGCCCACAGACTCCTTGGTTGAGGTTATGCAAGGGCAAAAAGGGCATGAGCCTACTATGGGTAGGATCCACTTGCATGGCTTTTGGCTTGATTAGTTAAGGTTCCTTATCCTTGACATCTCTACAATCCTACCTTTCGCATATTCCAATGAGTACACCACTCAGTGCTCATTAATCTTTCATTTCATTCATCCACTACATCAAGTTTTCTCCATTTTTCCAGATTTATGAACTTCAACACCCTCTTTTCATGTTTTCATACTATTCTTGGTGTTTTAAGCTTTCATTTGACACTTATTTAACTCAAAAAATCTTCATATTTTGCAAGTTTGATTAGAGTCAAAATTTGATTATGGTGGTCAACAATTGCATCATTAAGGCCCCATTGATGCATCCGCCCTAGTTGATGTGTGCAAAACCCTATATATACCGCTGAACACTTTGTAATTTTTTGCCATTTTCTCTTAACACAAGGGGAGTTGTTGAAAATTTTTAGAGCCCAAAACCTTCCAAAGCTCATAACTTCCCAACCATTTGTCCAAATCACTCTATTTTTCGATCCTATGCTTATCAGAGGTAAGATCTTTATCATGGGGGCTACAAACCTTAAGGTTTCTGATGAAAAATTGATGAAATTTTTTGAAAATTTTTCTAACTCCCCCAAGGGTTAATAACCTTAAGTACATATAAACATCAAATTTTGTGCAAATTAACCTTTTCAAGAATCCCCAGGATGATTTATTAATGATAATACATAAACAAAATGACAATTGGATTAATTAAATCAACCATAATCACAACTTATCCAAGTGTAAAAGTCCTTAGGAGTTAAGGTATCCCAATTATTTTAAGGTTACACAATGATTGCTAATCCATGGTCTTATTGTGATTGCAAATGGTACCAAAACAAAATTTCCATAGGAAGGAGAATCCTCACAACCATAGGAGAAGTAGCCCAGAGTTAGAAGGGGCTAGCAAGAACAAGGCCAAGAACTACCTGAGGTAACCCATGCAACATGACCTCTTTGTGAGGAGCCTGAAGTAGAATCTGTTCAATAGATTTTAGAAGAAGAAGTGCCAACCGAATAATTACAATGAGGAGAAGTGCTTGGGCCCGTGCCAAGGCTTGAGGTTACTTTGAATCAAGCCTGCCTTTATACCATTAAGTCCTGAGAGATCCAACAATTAGTCCTTCAAGAGATTAACTTTGGGCCATTCCTTGAAAAAGCTCCAGAGGATGTTAAGACTCAACTACGAACCTCTCCCATGTGGCTAATTATCACATCCAGTGGGGAGTGGTACATGGGAGAAACATACCTCTTCTAGAACAATTGAAGGCTACGATCCATAGTCAAGATCAAGGACATTCAAGTGTCCTATTTGGCAGAAGCTATTACATAGGCACTTGGGTTACTTGACACTAGAACACAGTTGGTGGAATTATCCATGCAAGGTGATCCTAAGGCTAAGAAGGAGTTGGACCCAACATTGCTACAGGGTGGACCATAAGGAGTATGGTGCACTCACACCAATGGAGTAGATTTACTTTAAGATTGTGGCTTATCACCTCAATCCAACAGTGAGGCCAAGCAAGTTGACTACTTTCTTTGCTCGAGCATATGCTGCTCTAAGCAAGAAGTTCCCCGTTAGCCTTCCACAGCTACTATACTTGGAAATTGAGAAGTATTTTAAAGAAAACAAACATGGAAGGAAGACCTTGCCCTTTCCATGCCTCATCAAAAAAATTTGCAAGAGGGAAAAAATTATTTGCTACTCCAATGCACACTCAGGCATACTCCTTTGGCCTCATGTTTCAAGATCATGAAAGAGAAGATGCCATCGATGACTCAATTAGAGGAGTTGCCACCACCACCACCCACTTAGGAGACAACATCGGAGGGTTGTGCAATCATTGAGCATCTACAGAAAATTTGAGAACAACTCTTGAGTGAACAAGAGCAACAAGCAGGAATGAGTGGGATAGATCCATTTATGTACCAACCAACAATAAGTAACCTTAATGAGGTGGCTCGAATAGTTAGCTAGATGGAGAGAGGTGGTTTCATTTTCTCTACTCAAGGAACGTAGTTGCCTATGAGGTTGGATCCCAATGCTTAGGAGGTGATGGTGTCACTATCAACACACCACCTATTCCTAGAAATCTCTGGGAATGCTACCACTTTTTCGGTGAAGTTGGAGGAATGCGAAGGGGCAACTGTCTTGGTAATGCAACACCAAAGGTAGAAGACAATAATAGAAGTAGTTACTGATTGTGTAATAGAAGCATTGAATGCACCTACAACATATGTACCAAACATATCTGCACTTCAAGATGTGTAGACATATGTAGGCATGGTCAACAAGAAATTGAACACAACCTAGCACAAAAAGTTGCTAGAATAATTGGTAGGAACTGGGCAACTGACTCTGAACATCTTTAATCTTTTGGAGAACATCACTACAACCTAATTAGAGCTGCTAAATGTAAGGGGTAGATGCATTATTTTAGAGGGACAACTAGAAAGTTGGCCTAAGAGCAAAATCAATGCTTGGCCATGGAGGTTGCCAAACTTCATGCCCAACTTGCTGATCAAGCAATCTTTAGCCCAACAATGACAAGAGATGAAGCTATCAAATAGCTTTAAGAAAAATTTTAGAAGGCTGAGGAGAAGGCAGTGATGTCCATCTTTAAATAGTCCAGAGCTGAAGTTGAAACATACTTAATCTAGAAGGACTTAAACCAGATGCACTAGGAGAATGAAACATTGACTGTATAAAGTTATCGCTTGCGAAATGTTGATGCATAAAAGGACCAAATGCAAGAATTTATTCATCAATAGTAGGAGCAGCTTGTTAGGGGAAACACTAAACTAAGGAAATTGGTGATGGAAAACTGCAATCTATCAATGGAGGAGGTACACACCTTGCGTCAAAAGTCTTTCATCAAGATCATCGCCTAGAAAAATGAAGCCCTCAAATTTGAGAAAGTGAAAAATTATTATAGGGACAAGGTTGGCTTGCAGAAAGAAGTGAATGAGAAGCACATCCAGATGGCAAAGGAAAAAATGAATAAAGCCCTCCAGTAACTCCAACAAGGAGGAGAAATGTGGCAACCCATCGTTGATGGGATCAACACCTAGAAAAAAGTGGAGATCCACTTATTGGAGTTGGAAATTGAGGAGATGACAAAGTATATGGAGTTGGCTAACCTTCGTCATGAAAACTTGGCAATGTTGACTGCTAGATGGTCATAGTTGGAGTTAGAAAAAAAAGTGGCTAGCTCATATTTGCTATACGAGGGCAAGTTCAAACACCACAAGGACACTAAGCAAAAGCTTGAGACTGTTAACATTGAACTCAAAGTTCTCAAAGGGCAATTCAGAGATCAACAATTTATCACTAGGAACCTAGCTAAATAGATGAATGACTACCAGGAGTTGAAAGACATAATTAGGACATTTGACATTGAATGTAAATAGTTCGCTGCTTGGTTCATCAACATAAAGGATTTGTTTTTAGCAATCATGTGTCCTTGGGATGTGCTCATTCCAACCCACATTTGAGAAGCTATGTGGATGGTGCATGATCCCAATAGTAAGGAGGAGAAAATGAAAGCACTATTGGATGCTTTCTACCTCATGCTTGAAGTTGCAACAGTAGTAGGAAAGTCGCAGCCACCTCAACTGTCACCCGTGTGTAAAGCCAGTGAAGGTCGCTCAAAGCCTTGGGGACCACCAATGCCTAGGATCACTAGCTTCATACCATCAAGGAATGTGCTATCCAATTTTAAATATTTAAGTCATGGTATTCAATTTTGTGTTTTTAACACCTTCATTTTTTGTAATGTGTTGATTCATACACCTGGGCATTTCATTTTTTGTTAAATTAGTGATTTTATTTTGTTTGAAGAAAAGTTAATTAATAATTCCATACCTTCCCAATTTTGTAAAGGAACTTGAGAACAAGTTTTCATTTAATCATGGGGGTATGATGAGTTGCATTCTATCAGCTATATTGACAAGACCTTGTCGATGTGGCCTCGTTGTTTAGACCTCATCGACAAGGCCTAGTTGATGCATTATATCATGCATCGACATGGCCTTGTCAATGTAGTGTCTATAGTTGACTATAAATACATGCTTGTAGCTACATTTATGGAAAGTAGAGATTGTAGTTGTAATGGAGCTATTGTAGTTTCTCCATTTGAAAGTTAGAATTTTTCTCCTAAGTGCTTGTAGTAGGAGTCATTGAGTGTATAGATCTTTATTCAAGCATTGTTATACTTGAACATGATGGTGTGTGTGGCAATAAAGATGAGCTTTCTAATAAACCTTACAACACTTTGGATAGATTAGCTGTTTCATTTATGCATTTAATGTCTTCAATTATTTATTAAATGTTTTCAATTAGTTATGAAATATTTTCTAGTTATTACATTAATGAAGCAATTAAGCCAGATAGATTACACACATAAGTATGACCACTTCAAGTGTAACATGTATTCACTTGGTAATCCTAGTAGCGTTATTACTTGGTACACCCAGTAGCATGGCACTTGGTTGCCCAACAATGGATACGTGGGTTTAAGATGTGTACGGAAAGTGGGATTAGATGCTTATGTTAGAATTAGTTAAATTTTAGTTAATTAGTTAATTTAGGTTAGTTAACCAAATTTCTTTCATCTACATTTTGAGCACCAAACTATAAAAAAAAATGATAAAAATTAGATACCTCAATTACACTTAATGATATTAACAAAAATCACAAGTGTAATTGGGAAGACAACGATTGACCTTAAGGCTAGATTCACTTCCTAAAGGGCTAGTGCACTAGAAATGATAAAGTCCACAGAATTTGATTGGATTATGCATGAACACTTTGTGATTCATATGGTTGGGCATAGGGGTACCTCGTCGCTCATTAGTCATGAAGTAAGAGAATAAGGAAGATGAAATTAACCCTCAATTTGTAGCACAAATCATCATTTGGAGACACAATTACTAATGAAAATGAGTGAGTAAACCTAGGAAAAAAACCCATAAAATCATATCAAAATCGCAAAAAATAAAGCTTTAATTATAATTATTTATGGAAAATTTCCATGTAACTATAAATGTGTTATGGAAATTTTCAATGTAATTGTTTATGTGTTATAGAAAGTTTCAATGTAACCATTTACGCGTTATGGAAAACTAATGGTTTCAAAATAGAAACTAACTAAATTTACTGTAACAGTTATCACAAGAATGGTCTCATATTTCCCCTTTAAACCAAAAGTTAATCTTTGGTAATGAATGTTTTTTGGCCTATAAAATGTTCTTGATGGAAGAATAAATGGTATCAAAATACATCACAACAGCGTTATAGTTATAGTTTTGGTCCCTATTACAAACACTCAGAGTCTCCATACACCATCGTTGTTGATTGTTAGTGTGATAGAAGAATCAAAATACTATTTGAAACAAGTTCACATAAAAGCATCAATGGCTGGAGGTCAATTCTCAATTTATATCCACATTTTTATGGCTTGTGCAATTTCAGTAATTTTATGCAATTTGGTTAGATGCACGTTTTGGCCAATTTTTTTCTACAAATTTTTTTTTACATTTGGTATTAGAGCACTAGGTTAGGTCTTTGTGTTAATATTTAGAACTTTTTTAACGAGGTTCATCATTTTTGTTCTATCAATCCTTTCTTGCCTATGTAATTATAGAATACAAAAGAATTCAATATATGACTTGTATGCACAAATTGCTTAACCATATTTATTTTCCCACTCTTATGATTTTTTTGGTGTATCTAATGCTTTGTTAATGGTGTCAAACTAAGGTGGATTTTTCTTCTGCATAAAATTTTTAGTACTATTGTCAAAATACATTATTTGGTATCATGCTAGAAATAGAGAAGTACTTGAACTTGTTTGGGTTTGTTTTTAAGGATGCACTTCTTGGGAATGTCTTATTTTATATGTTTGAAACCAAAATCAATTTGATTTTGTGTGCAATAAGAGACATGGTTGCTAGTTTTTTTGTGTTGTTTTTAATCCATGCCTCGGTGATTTGAGACTTTAAGATAATTGATGGTGTGTTTACTATGAGGCTTGACTAATGAGTAACCACATGCACTTACAGTTTATTGGAAAAGATAAAAAGAATTTTTGGATTTTTGTGAATATAGATAATTTGTCTGATTCTTCTGAATATATAGATATCATGTTACCTTTATTTGTCTTGATTATTATTTAGATTTTTTTTAAAAAGAACAAACCTAGGATGAATGCAAAGTTAATTTAGCCAAATCAATGATGAAAAAGCACATTGAGATCTAGAGGCTATATTCATGCATTGCAGCTGTAAGAACTACCTTTTTGATCACTCTAGCTGAAGGTTAGAGGTCACTAAAGAGGCTGCAACCATCCAACATTAGGTTTCTAGTTATTTTTTCTTACAGAGAATCTACAATTGTCCTTTACATACTTCATTTTTTGCTATTTAATTTTTTACAGTTCCATATATGAGGCATGCCATTACCTTTTATCTTATTTTCTTTCTTCTTTGAAGATAAAGGATATTAAATTTATAGCTGTATCGATGTAGTGTTTGCGATAATTATAGATTGCATTGGGTTTTGCATGTTGTCTATTTTTTTCAAGTATAGTGTGCACATTCTAACATCTAGCATTAGTAGGGATTGATGAGAGCTTTCTAGTATCATATATTGTTACTATTTTTATAGTTAATAAGAAGTGTCTACTTACCACATGAGATTCCATCTCTAAATTCTTTTAATATGTAGACATTTTCAAAATAGTGGGTGTGATTTAGGATGTTGACAATGATTTTTGGGCTTGCATATGCTATTTTGTTGTCAAGGGCTAATGTGGACCTTTATGAACTTGCATTTAGAGTTGCCACTATGAAATAATTAATTTTATGCATAATTTATTTTTGTATATATCTATAAAGTGACATATTGATATATGGATGGTTTTTTGCATAAAGATTACGACTAGTGATATATATAATTTTTTATAATTAGAGAGTAGCTACAACATCTTTAATTATGCAACATTATATATTAAGAGTTT
Organism: Gnetum montanum; assembly: GCA_015680685.1. Lineage (NCBI taxonomy): Eukaryota > Viridiplantae > Streptophyta > Gnetopsida > Gnetales > Gnetaceae > Gnetum > Gnetum montanum. The sequence goes on from MNCI01007659.1 coordinate 228,855, forward strand.
TTGGATCACATATGGTAAACAAACATTAAATTTTGATTAATCATATGTAATATAATAGATTTTATCCCACAGAAATTTTTATTATATTTGATATGATTAATTAGGATGATGTATTAAATTATTTTTCTTAATTTACCCACATGGATTAAGAAAAGGGGTATAATTTCATAGTTTCATCATAAGGATATATGAATATGTTTGAATTGAGAATTTAGCCCATAGGCAATTTTTATGTCATTTGATTAATATTTTATGCATGATTTACATCGATGAACATGTCATATAGTATTTTAACCTCAAATTTAGTAACATAAGCATGTTTTAATTTATGCAATTATAAACCTATGAACTACTCTAATTTAAAATGTGACATTCCTAAAATTCTCACTTGTTTTTTTGAATCAAATATTGTTTATGTTGACCATAGCACATGGTGGATCAACTCTAGTTCTACAATCCATGTTACTAATTCCTTGCAAGGGGTGCAAAACCTAAGGTAGCTAGTGGGAAGTGAGTTGTGCATCTATTCAGGAAATAAGATGCACTCACATGTGGAGGCAGTCGAAACATGCAAATTAGTTTTAAGTAGTGATTTTGTTTTAGAGTTGGAAAAGACATTTTATATTTCAAATTTTTCAAGGAATTTAATTTCTATTTCAAGGCTTGTATCATTGGGATTTTCCTTTAATTTTTTAAACGTTGTATTCAGTTTATATTATAGATATGAACTTATTGGAAATGATACATTGATAGATGGTCTTTTCAAAATTAGTTTACAAAATGAAACTTCTTATACTTCTATGCATGTTCATGATAGTGTTGGCATTAAAAGATGTGTTATAAATGAGGAATCCTCTATGTTGTCTCATCGTAGATTAGGACATATCTCTATTGAGAGAATGAAGAGATTATTAAATGATGGAGTACTTAATACTCTATATTTTATTGACTTTGACATTTGTGTGGATTGCATATAGGGAAAGTAGACCAATATGTCAAAGAAAGGTGCCAAGAGATGTTCAGACATATTAGAGATTATACATACAAATATCTATAGTCCAGATATGGACACGTATGGTCAAAAGTATTTGATTACTTTTATTGTTGATTACTAACGATATATGTGTCTATACCTGCTTCATAATAAGAATGAAGCTTTAGATGCCTTTAAGGTGTTTAAGGATGAAGTGGAGAAATAATGCAGTAAGCAAATAAAGATAGTGAGGTCTGATAGATGTGGTGAATACTATGGTATATACATTGATGATGGACATGCACCTAGTCCATTTGCTAAGTTTCTTCAAGGGCATAGGATTGTTGCCTAATACACTATGGCTAGTTCTCTAGACCAAAATGATGTGCTAAAAAGAAGAAACTAAGCATTATTGGACATGGTGAGGAGTATGATTAGCATCTTTAAGCTTCCTAAGTCCTTGTGGACTAAAGCTCTCAAGATGGTTGTGCATATATTAAACTAAGTTCCAACCAAGGCTATCTCAAAGACATCATTTGAGTTATGGAAAGGTTGGAAACTAAGTTTGTGACATGTATGTATTTGGGGATGCTCGTCTGAAGTACGAGTCTATAATCCACAAGAAAAGAAGTTAGAGCCAAAGACCATAAATGGGTATTTTGTTAGATATGACGAATGATCTAAGGGATACAAATTTTATTATCCATTACATACTACTAGGTTTGTGAAAGCAAGGAATGCTAAATTTCTTGAGAATGACTTCATTAGTGGGAGCAATCGATCTTGGAGCACTATTCATGAGAAAGATCATCCAGATGCTCAACCCTCTACTTCAAGTAATAGATTGATTATTATACAAAACATGTCTAGAGCATAAATGTGTGATGAAAAAAAAAAACTAGTCATTGAAGTTCCATAGACCATGGATCAAGAAGTAGTAGATCTAGCTGAATAATAGATACTAGAACCTATTGAATAAGTTGTTGAACATCATGCTCCTCAAGATAATGATGAATCAACTTTAAGGATATCTACTAGAGTAAGGAGATAAGTGATTCCTAGTGACTATATAGTGTATCTACAATAGTTTGACTACAACATAAGAAACAAAAATTATCCTAAAACATTTTCACAAGCCATGGGTTGTAAAGAATTTGACTTGTGATATGATGCCATGAAAGATGAGATGAAATTTATGTCATCTAATGGAGTTTGAGATCTTATCAAGTTGCCTAATAGTGTAAAAACCATTAGAAGAAAATGGGTCTTTAAGACAAAGAAAGACTCATTAGGCAACAGTAAAAGATATAAGGCAAGACTTATTGCTAAAGGGTTCACTTAGAGAGAGGGAATATATTATCTAGAGACCTTTTCTCCTATATGTAAGAAGGACTCCCTTTGTGTGATTATGACATTGGTTGCCCATTTTGATTTCAAATTACATTAGATGGATGTAAAAATGACATTCCTTAATGATGATATAGAGAAAGAGGTTTATATGAAATAACTTGAAGAATTTTCCTCTAGTGGTGGTGAGCAATTGGTATGCAAGCTCAAGAAATCCACATATGGATTGAAATAGGGCTCACATCAATGGTATTTAAAATTCCATGATGTCATCACTTCATTTGGTTTTGAAGAGAACATCATGGGTCAATGGGTATACTAGAAGGTCAATGGGAGAAAAATTTATTTCCTTGTCCTATATATTGATGATATCCTTCTTCGACCAACAATAATGGATCTCTATAAGAGGTGAAATAATTTGTCTCTAAGAACTTTGACATGAAGGATATGGGTGAGGCATCTTATGTCATTGGTAATAAGATCCATAGGGATAGATCTAGATTATTTTGGTACTATTGTAGGAAACCTATATCAATAAAGTTTTAGAGAGGTTTCAGATGAAGGATTGTTCATTGAGTATAGTACCCATTGTAAAGGGTGACAAGTTCAGTTTGATCTAGTGCCTGAGGAATGATTTAGAGAAAAGGTAGATGAGCAACATTCCATATGCTTGAGCTATTGGAAGCCTAATGTATGCTTAGGTCTACATAAGACTTGACATTACATTTGCTATGGGAATGTTGAGTAGATATCAGAGTAATCCAGGCAGTGACCACTGGAGGGATGTAAAGAAGGTGATGAGGTACCTTCAAGGTACAAAAGATTACGTGCTTATGTATAGACGAACTAACAATTTGGAGGTGATTGGGTACTCTGATTTAGACTTTGTTGGCTATGTTAATTTAAGGAAATCAACATTTGGTTATGTTTTTATGCTAGCTAGAGGAGTTGTGTCCTGGAGGAGTGGAAAGAAAACTGTAGTTTCTACTTCCACAATGGAGGCAGAGTTCATTTCTTATTTTGAGGCTACTTCACATGTTGTATGGTTGAAGAGTTTCATGTTGGGCCTTAGAATTGTAGATTGTATATCTAGGTCATTAAGAATATTTTGTGACAATTTAGCTGTTTTCTTTATGAGTAAGAATAATAAGAGTAATATTGAAGCAAACACATCGACATAAAGTACTTAGTCATTAGGGAATGTATTAGAAAAAACAAAGTTGTCATTGTGCATATAAGCACTGAATTAATGATAGTTGATCCTTTAACAAAAGAAATGCCACCAAAGTCATTTAAGGATCATGTATTTTAGATGGGACTTGGTTCCATAATGTAATTTTTTTGTATGTACAATTTTACAATCTTAATGAAACTCTTATTCAGTGGTGATGTTTTCTCATATTCAGTTTGTGCATATAGTTATTAGAGAAAATTCACATATGGTAGGACTTAAAATGAACATTGGGTTTATTCATAAAGTTTAGTTATCATATACAGAATTAAGTTTAAGAAATAATACATTATAATACATGGAAGATAATACTCACATTCAAAGAAACTATCACCATGATTCATGTATTTATTTCTTAAAATTTTGGTTTGATGGATATTAGGTTAAATATGGAGACTAAGTGGAAGAATGTAAGCAATTATGGAAAGTTTTCATGTAACCATAAATACATTATGGAAAGTTTCAAAGTAATCATTTACGTGTTACATAAAGTATCAATGTAACTGTAAATGTGTTATGGAAACTTTTAATGTAACTATTGACACATTATGAAAAGTTTTAATGTAATTGTAAATGCATTATAGAAATTTTCAAAGTAACTATTTACACATTATGGAAAACTAATGGTTCCAAAATAGAAACCAACTAAATTTATTGTAATGGTTACCAAAAGAATGGTCTCATATTTTCCATTTAAATCAAACGTTAAAATATGGTAATGTAATTTTCATGCCTATAAAATGTTCTTGATGGGAGAACAAATGGTATCAAAATACATCACAACAATGTTACAGTTTTGGTTCCTATCATAGATACTCCGAGTTTGAGTACACCATTATTGTTGAACATTAGTGTGATAGAAGAATTAGAACACTCTCTGAAACAAGTTCACGCAAAAGCATCAATGGCTTTTTCAATTTATTTCTACATTTTGATGACTTGTGCAATTTGGTAATTTTGTGTAATTTTGTTAGATGCATGTTTTGGCTAATTTTTTTCTGCACAAATTTTCTTACATTAATCACTAGTCAAAATGGAATTAATATGAAGTCAAAATTTACATATATTATATGAGGTACCAAAAAAACTAAAATTTGATGAAAATTTAGATGAGTTACAGAGAAAGTTGACCTACAATGGAAATTTAATTTGGTAGAGGAATCAATGACATTGTTGGTGTAGAGGGTAAGAGAGCTCATGCTAGAACAATAGATTAGTTTTTGAAACATGACTTCTATATAAGGACTACTAATGAACTCAAATTCAAAAAAATCTAAAAATAATTCCTAAAAATATTGGTGGCATGTGTAAATGGAATATGTAAGTCTAGCTTCAAAGAAGAACAATGGTGATAGGCATGTGATGAACTCTAGAAGTATCAACAATGAATAATCTCGATGATATCACTAGAGAAAGGCCTAATTTGTAAGGTTGAAAGTAAGGAGACCACATACCAACAATTTTGCTTAATTTTCCAACATCACACACCATTGAGCTTTACATAATTTGTTTAAGAGGAAAAACAAAACTTCACTTCTTTATATGTAAATGAAAACTAGGTTAATTTTTTCTTGCTTTTGATTTTTATTAGTTTATTTTATTTTTAGAGGAGGAAGGGGGGAAGGGAAGATAACTTAACACTAGGATCTTGAATTTCAAGGTAAGAATAATGAGGCATATGTAATTAAAGATTGATGATGAATATCTCTAATGTTTTCTATTAAGGTCTAAGCCCCATGTATTACATGGATGATGTTGTTATTAATAGCCATGTGGGATGAGTAGGGTTAAAGATTGAATGTGGATGTATAGTTTCGTAGATTGTTAAATTTTATGGTTATGTTTGTATATTATACATAAATGGGTATGTGATGAATGGAATGATCTGAGAGTTATGAAAAATTATATGTGATGTTGAGGTAACCAACATGATCTTGATATTATGTATTATGAGTTTGTTTCTATCTTAGGTTCTTTTGGATATTTTGATTATCACTTGTAATAAATTAAATGTTATTATGAATATTTATTCTAAACTTCACCAATGCATGTTCCAAGCTTGGGTATGAAAGTAGAAGGATTAACATGAGGTTTGATAGCTAGTTGTAAAACCTTATCAAATGTCATGGATGAGTTCATTTTTAGATTTTAAAAATGCTAGGACATTCCTGAAATGCAATGCACAACACTCAGGGGCTAATTGCTATAGAAAATTGGCAAGAACTTGTAGAAAAAGATCTAGCTCTTCATAGAGACAAATGATGAAAATGAAATCATGTAGCTGATGCATTTTCATTGGGACAAGACTAGGATGATGATGATTGGATGATTATTATTTATTTTACTAATAAACTTTAAATATGTTTACCTTTATTTCTAGAAGTCTAATTAAGGTGAAATTGGTGTTGTTGGAATCATCTTCTTATGTACTTTTTAATTATAAAATATATTTTATCTTTTGGTATCTACCTTTTTGAAGGTTATATTAGTAGTTATTTTATGCAATTATATGTAGATTAAGGAGTATGCTTGTTGCAAGAAATTTTATCATGCCATGTAGTGATATTTCCTTTATGAAGTTTGTGTGATTGTTAGACTTGGATATATATGGTAATATCATATATTTGGCTTAGATGTGTTGTGATTATGACGTGTGATTGCTTAAGCTAGGCTAGATTAGTACATGTCTTCATGACAATGCTTGTAATAGTCATTTTGGGTGGCATTAGCATGAGGATAAGGACTAGCTAGTGATGAAGTACATTGGAGGTAGGCATGGATTAGCCCCCACTATAATGCATTAGTGAGGCTCCTATCTTAGGTCTCATCCTAGGAGTGAGAGAGCATAGGTGTGCTCATCTTTATCAGTAATATGTGGTATAGGTGTGTACATTCCTATAGCTAGTCCTCAGGAAGGTTAGTTGTCACATCCCCATTTCCAAATGATGCTGCTGCTCAATGAAGATGGTCCCTTTTTATAACAAGTGTTATTGTTATCTTAACAAGACTTGAAAAGGTAGTTGTAATTGAGACCTGCAAGGGCATATTGTAATAATGGATGTGTTTCTCAAGGTGACCTTTGGAGGTTCAACTTAAGGCAGTGATACCGAGGTTTAGAGGTTGTGCTAGGTATGGAGTGGTAGAGTTGGTATAGGCAAGTCATAGGAAACTAGGTGAAGCAGGATTAGAAGTGGACTAGCCATTACTTCTAGTTGGTAATAGGCCTAACCATGGTGGTAGTGCTGGATTGCCTCTAAGGGTATAGATGCCAAAGGAAGAAAACCATAAGGAACACTTGTAGAGCATGATTTGGATACTCCATTCTGTATCAATAAAGCATTCTTTTCTTTCTCTTTTTGTACTTTCTCTGTTATTTTCTTTATGAATAATGTTGAATGTTACATATATTTGATGTTTGGTAAATTTTCTTCTTATGCATAATGTCTAATATAACATATATTTGATGTTTTCCATGACATCCGGGAACAGGATGCCACAATTGGTATTGGAGCAAATCATGATCCAGGGGCCATTCAGAATCATGGGCCAACTAAAACATGAGTTTGATGATGAACCATGAAACCATGACACAAGGAAGATCATTTCTGATCACTAGATGCACCATATGTTTGATATATATCATTGATAGATGAAGATTTGGTTTTTCCTCAATTACAAGATATCTAATTCTTTTATCAATTGTAAGACATGTTGGTAAGATAAGGATACATCAATCCAAGTACCTCTTACCCATCTTAATATTATAAATATTAATTGAAAAGGTCATTTTTAAATTTCTTCCCAAAAGTTAGCAGCCATGACCTAAATTGATCTTTTTTTTAAAACTCATTATCCTAAGAAACTTGGTAAAACTCATTTTGGTAAAATAAGCTAGTTTGGATCTTTTAAAATGCTGAAAATTAAATTTTATTTTTGAACTCTAGGACTATGTCCAATATATAGTACTGGCTGAGAAGATTTGAATGGTACCAATTTTGTCAAAATTTGACTTACGGTTTGGGAGATATTGTGATTTTAAGTTTCTTGTTATACATGCATTAAAATATTATTTATTTATAAAAAAAATTTTGAAAGTGGGAGGTCAAGGGTTCAACCCTGACCATCAAATATTTTTTTATTAAAAAAATTTTTAGCTAGTGAGGATCATGTTGGCCTTGGAAGGCCCATTGCCCATATTGCAAGGGCCGCTGCCCCCAGTCGCCACATGCCACTACCGATTAGTTTGTCGCTACCACTTGGTTCATCACTCTACTGCACGTGCACTATGTTCTACAATATCCATCTTTTAGGATGTTTTTAGACACCAACAATGTCATGGATCATAGGCACCCCTGGCATCTATGACATTGTCAATCAGAAGCATCCTCCAGTGTCATCGTCAGCGTTAGATTTAGAAATCCCACTAGCATAGCGCTGGCTTTGCAAACCCTATTTTGGGCCATGTAAGCTTTGAAAAGGATCATGCACATCCTAAAAAGGACCATGCAGGCCCTAGACAGGGCCATGCATACCCTCAAATAGGCCACATGAGCCCAATGAAGAGTCATGTAGGTCCCAAACAAGGCTATGTGAGCCATAGGAAGGGCTGCACAGGCCCCAAAGAGGGCTATGCAAGCCCTTAGATGGGCTACATGGGCCTTGAGGTGGGCTACGTAGGCCCCAAAGGGGTAGCATAGGCCCTAATGAGGGCTGTGTGAGCCTTGGAAAGAACCTGTGTAGGCCTAGGCCACACTACCCAACATAGTTTCCCCTCCACCATGCATCAACCATGTCGCAGGCCCTTTGCCATGTCATATCCACTGCATGTTGCCTCTAGGGCCATTGCCATTCACTGCTCAGCCACCTAGTAGCCAAGACTACCAATTCCTTTTGGTCACCACTGTTAGTGTGCCATTGTACCAATTGTTGCCACTCGATGGAAAAATTTTCCGTTAATAGACTAAAGATTCGAATTTTTCATCAACTAACAAAAAATTCAAAATTCTTGTTAACTAATGGAAAATTAAATATTCCCATTGAAAAGTCGTTAGTTAAATAAAAAGACATGAAAAAATTTTCAAAAATGGAATTAGGTGCTAAGGTAATAATAAGAATAAAAATTCCATAATTAAGCATGCTCATTCTAGAATAGGACTAGGATGGATGACCTCTTAGGAAGTTTCATTTTTCATACCAAAGGCCTTTAACCTCAGAAGCTAGAACTTTTAATTTTAGAAGTTTTTTCAATGAATGAAGAGTTGTTTCCTACATATTTTAACCTTTTGAACCCAATGGTAAAGTCAAATCTATCCTAGGAAACCCCAAAATTAGTTTTTACTCCTTGCCCAACATAGTGCCTTAACATCATCAAAATTTTAATTTTAGTGTAACTTAATGATACGATGTTCATTTTTAACATATGAATAGTCGTTTCCTATATTTTTCATCCTTTTGAACTTAATGGTGAGGTCATATTTATCATCTAGATACTTGATAATTCATTGATATCATAAATTGTGCCTAATGAATTAAACCTTTTTGGAACCTTAAGATCTTTATGGCATGTCATTAGTTACACTAATAGAGTTAGTATTATTAAGGGGGGTAGAAAGGTCATTAAGAGTTAGTTAACGTATTAGTTAAGTTGATGTATTATTTGGAGAATAAATTGATGAAACAAAATAGTCTTCAATGATCAAGACGATGTATATCAATTTGTTGTGCAACCAAATCATATGACAAAAACAACATGAAGACTCAAAATATTGTTTCAACAAGGAGTAAAATACCCATAAAGAGTAATGATCTAGAAGAGAATATAAGAATGAGAATGAATGTTGCAACATACAATGTGCTTGCAAGAACCTTAGCAAGTGAGAAACAACATTCACTATGTCCACCGTGGGCTTTGGATTAGCATGAATATTGATATCCATGCATTTTAGTAGAGTTAAAAGATTTGGATGCTGATTTTTTATGCCTACAAGAAGTTTTTCCATGGGAATTTCTATACCAATTCCAACCACACTTGGAAAATATGGGATAAAATGAACTTCATGTGATGGAAAGGAAAGAACAATCAAGATTTCAGAAAAATCAAATAGGCTTGGTAGTCATTTTGAAAGTCCATCTATAAGGAAGATGTGTATGCATGGTTAACACACATTTAATTGCCAAATCAACATGTTCAAATGTTAGACTATGTCAAGAAGCATAGTTGATTAAGAAAATAAAAGAAATTTTGAAGAATAAGTTATTCTTAAGTTATAATGATCAAGTGCCAATTGTTCTTTGTGGAGACTTTAATGTAAATGTTGGAAGTAGTGTCTATCAATTTTTAAAATATGGATATGTAAAGGAATCCTTGGAAGATGAACTTGATTTGAAGAAGATGTTTCCATCAATTCAACATAAAATTCCATTGGCTAGTGCACATTCTACTTATTTGGAATCTTCAATAGATAAATCAAATTCTAGAATTCTAGGATAAATGATGTTTAATGAACCATGTTTTACTTGGATTTGATATCATGTATTCGATATCAAAGCTCCAATATCAGATACCCAATATCAAGGCTTAGAAGCGATGTTGGATATTTGATATTGTGGCATGTATGTCAGCCTATAAATATAGTGCTTGGGAGCATGGTTTGGGCATTAGTTTTTCGTAGGTTTTTTTAGTAGAGTAGACAAAGATAGAAATCAAACCCAAGGGCACAATCAAAGACATCACAATGAGCATAGACAAGATTGTCACAATCAAACAAACAGAAATAGAAATTTTTATCATAACATGTTAGATGATGATGAACCCTTTTTGACCACTAAGAGCTTGATGCAAATCATGGAGGTAGTTAAGATACCTCACAGACATCTCTAGGAAGGTTGCCTACCTAGGCTTGAAATGAATAATATCCCTAAGTTCATAGGAGGCTATGATTTTGATCCACAAGATCATTTACAAACCTTCTATGATGCCTGTGCCTTATACAATATTGAAAGTGGAAATCCAATAGTGAAAGCAAGAAAATCAACACTAATCGATGAAGTTGAAGGTTGGTATAGATCATTGGAACCAAGTTCCACCTGCTAGTGATTCACAATGCTGGAACTTTTCTATGAAAAATACCAAACCTATGAGAGAGTGTCCAACCTAAGAAAAAAAATCCAATAGTGAAAGCAAGAAAATCATGAACCCTTGGATGTGCCCTGGATAGATACTATTCACTACTACATAGATGTCTTGGCTATGATTTCTCTCAAAAAGAGCAATTTTTCCACATCCTAGATGGGCTTTGTAATGAAATGAGGGAGACCCTTGAGCTCTATGCCCAAGGTTAATTATCTAAACTAAAAGCCAATCAGATATAAAGGCTAATTGGGTAGGTGGAAAAATAAGAAGGAGAGTTATGTAAATGAGAGAATGTAGGGGAAAATAACTGGGACCCAATTCTTGAAAAGAAAAGGGTCCATATCTATGATGAGGAAAAAGAGGCACCTATCAATGAGCTTAAAGCAAAGTGGAATAAGATGTTGCAATGGATAAATGAGAAAGTTACAAATTTTGTAGAAATCATAGAGGAGAGAGTAGTGCAAAATGAATCAAGTGATCACAAAAAAAGGAGGAAGCAGGACGAAGAAACAGCTAGGAATACTTATTGGAAAATAGGAAAAATGGTTGAGGAAAATGAGGTTACAGAATCAACCATTGAAGAGGATGATGAATGTGACATTTGCATTTATGACCATTTGAAGGCCATTGCCTGGTCTTGTTGCATTGGAGTATTGGGCAAGTCCATTAAATTTGAAGTTTGTATAGAAGCACATGCCTAGGAGATTTCCTTTTCTAGAATATAATGATAGCCAGTTCTACAACCAATCGTACTATCCTAGGGGGACTTATCACTAGCCTTAACATAGTCATCAACCATAGTGGTAATACCCATAGTCATGGGGGAGGCCAACACCATATTAGCCCTACCCTTTCTATCTACCAAAATCATATGGATATTACATTCAACACGCTATTTCTCCAAATGGTTCTACTTCCTCTACCTCAAATCACTACTACCACTTCCCAAATATTATCATCCTACAACATCTTATATGAGGGCATCACCTCACATGTCTCCTCCTTTGTCATATCCTCAATATTCTCATAGTTACCTCCATCGTATGTCATCTCCAACAACACAGGAAGGTTCAACATCACAACATCAACAAGAGAATGTCACTTGTGCTATTAACATAACATAAATGATATTGCTAGTAGATCTCAATCAAAATATCAAAAAAGTACTTTCTTTAGGAAAGGTCATAGGCAAAAGCAAAACACTCATGGACCTACTAACTCATCAAAACCAGCATAAGGATAATCTAATGCAAGAACCTTCCTCATAAAAATGATGTCTCCCAATCATACACAAAAGCTAACACCCATTACCACTCCAACATAAGACATAAATGATAAACCTATCATTGTGGAGAGGTAGAGAAGAAGCCATGCATCACCAATAATGATAAAGGGTGCAGTGTGGGCTAGAAGTTTGAAATATTAACACAACCTCTATACCAACCCATCATAAAGTTCAGAAGCAAGTGTTCGAGCAAAAGCTAGTCTACACAGTAGCCACTAAATCAGAAGACACCTAGTGGCTTGAAAATGAGAATATAAAACTATTTCAAAGATGCACAGAAGTAATTTATTTGCTTATTAGTTGTAGAATTTTCTAATTCTTCATATGTTTTTCATTTCTTAATATTTTTGTTTTCTTTATGAATGTAAGTAATGATGCAAAAGTCAACGATATGTGTTGGATTTTTGTGCTATGCTATCAAGATGATTAGGCAAGTAATTGTGTAAAGTAGTGAGAACACCTCATCTATCCCTTCGATTCTCTAAATAAAAGGTCTTTTTCATGGTTCTTCTTTTATGAAACTAAAATTCATCAATGATCATTGTATCTTGAAGAAAGAGACAATGAATAAGTGGGAATGACAAAGGGTGTGACGTTAAGGGGACTTCTTGGATTCTCTTCTTAGCTTCCTTCATGTGGTTTATGACTCCTCTTGGAATGTATCATCACTCCTCCATCGACTAATAAAAGGAAGCTCTGTCTTCGCATGGTGTAGTTCTCATCCAGAAAAAAAAAACAAGAAGAAGAAAAGAAAGAAAGAAAAATAGAAAAAAAAAAAAATAAAAAATAAAAAAAGGGAAAAAGATAGCAAAAAAGTAATAAATAATAATGGGAATTAAAAGCACATCCCTTAGACACAATAATGGGCTACAAGCACTAGTTATCGGGCTGGAAAGACATGTTACCCATGCTTGAAGGCACCCCTCTAACTAAGGCCCTTCCTTCCTTCTTCTCTTTTCTTCTCTTTTTGGAGTGATGATTGTTCTTTGAGGTGATTGTGGACTCATGGTGGTCAGTAGGAAGGAACACATTAATGCAAGTTCACTATTCATGGTATGGACTTGGTTTGAACTTGGATGGATAGGTATGCTGATCATTTTAATCATACTTTTCACAAGAACCTATTGGGGACATGGTCAAGTACCTCACATCTCGATCTCTACAATCCCTTCTCATCCCATTATTCACCTCATTGCTACATGAAATTATGAGCCTTTTGGTTTTGTGTACTATAGTGCAACATCCCAATCATGACATTTGTGTGTTGTTTGGAACAAAGGCATGGTCTACATTTAACTTCTTGGGTACCCACAGACATCTATAGAAGTGGTTATGCAAGGGAATTATGGTAGGAGCTTGCTTTGGGGAGGACCCACTTGCATAAATTTTGTTGATCATGGGTTTGAACTAACCTTCACATCTTTTAGAACATTAGTGATAGTTTTTATGAATTTATGCATGATTTTGGAACTACTTCTCATCTATTTCATTAATTTTTCCTACTTTTTTATTTCCATATCTATTAATATTTCTTGGCCATCTTCTGAATTAGACATTTGGTTTCAATTATTTGAATACTTATGTGCTTTCAAAGTTACACTTATTAGTCATTGGGACTAGGGATGCTTGCTTTGAAATTTTTGAAAATTTTCCAACATCCTATTTTTGAACATCACGGTAACTAGTAGTAATTGATCAAAATAATGTGAATAGGTTGATGATTTTAGTTACCTCATAGCCTTGTGCATAGTATGTTGTCATCATCTTGTGCTTAAACACAAACTAAGGGATTTGAAGAAGGGTTTATTATTAAGGAAAAATTTACCAAAACTAATGTTGATCCATTGATGATTGTAGGTGATGCTAAAAGAAATGCCTAAGGAAGAAGGCCTTCTACCAAGCATGAAAATGAAGCCAAAAGGGAAACAATAGAGGATATGCCCATGGAAAAATTGTAGCACATACAAGATAGTAGCTCAAACTTTGCATGTTTCCTAGATCCATGGGATAATGAGAAGAAATTGCATTCCATCTTCAAGAGTGCTCTACATAACCAAAGAAGCCTTACAATAAAAATCAAGATTAAAATTCTGCCACTGTTAGTGACAAGAAGAAGAATCATCTTTAGCAAATTCCTAAAGACCTCTACAAATTTTGTAATCTTCAATGTCTATCTAGTCTTTTTGTCGCTCTATCATTTTGTATGCATCCACTTGAATAAAATTTTGTAATGCGGCACTCAGAGTTAGTCAGTAGTTGGTATGTTAGTCAATAATCCCATACCTTCCCAATATTATGTAACGGACTTGCTCCTCCTGTTGTTCACTCAAGGAAAAGTTTTCATTCAGTCATGGGGGTATGATGAATCATGTTTTTCCTGGCTTTGATATTGGGTATTTGATATCGAAGCTTCAATATCAAATACTTGATATAGGGGCCTAGAAGTGATGTCAGATATTCGATACTATGGCATGTGTGTTGACTTATAAATATAGTGCTTGGGCACATTGTGTGCACATTAGTTTTTCATAGGTTTTTTAAGTAGAGTAGCTAAACTCTTGCAATTTTATTTCATAATCTTAAAAAAAGTCAGTGAGTGCCCATAGAGTGGATCTAAGGTAGTTGTACGGAGTCTTATTCGAGTGGCAATGTACCTAGACACATTTCATGAATGGCAATAAGATTGAGATTGATTCTTATTCATTCCAACACTTTGACTTAGATTAGATTTACTTTCCATGTAATTTACTTTTCATGTACTTAGTTAATATTTACATTTCCATGCATATTAATTAAAAACATAAGTATGACCACTTCGAGCATGTGTATGACTCTTGGTAATCCTAGTAATGCTTACCATTTGGTAACCTAGCAACGTTATACAAGTTCAAGATGTGCATGAAAAGTGGGATCATATACTTATGTTAGGCAAGTTGATTATTAATTAGCAATTAGATTAGTTGAATTGATTATAAATTGAGTTCAATCTATTATTAATTATAGAAAAATAAAATATAAAATAATAAAAATCATATGCCTCACTCTAGAATAAACTATATGTGATAAAGCTACCACCTGTCCAAGTGGGAAGACAATGAATTGCAATCAAGGCATAGTAATCTAGATGCCAGAACTAGTCCCATCCATAGAATTTGACTAGATCGTGTATGAATGCTTGTGATTCGTATAGTTGGGCATGCGGGTACCTTGCTACTCATCAATGTTGATGGATAGTGCTCATCAAGAACCACAGTTTACCAATTACTCTACTATGACTAATGAGGATGGATCAACAACATTCTTCATCAAGACCTTGGATTATATTTGGTGTGATGTCTGATTCTTCCAAGTTACCAAGTTACTAGAGTTAATTTCTAAAGAAGAAGTTGAGAAGAGTCAAGATCAAGCCTTGCCATCCTGAATAAGACCATTTGATCATATAGGACTTATGGCAAAATTATAATTACTTTCATCAATTCATAAAGTTGATCAAGATGAAGAAGTATCTCACTCTTAATTTTATTGATAAATGTTATTATTTTTCATTGTTTAAATTATATTTTAACTAGAAAAGTAAAATATCTAAGGTAATGAAAGTTGAAATAAAGGATTTGCCTTGCCTTCATTGAGTAACCAGATAGGAGTTGCACTTTGTGTGACCCTGGTTAGGATTGGTGATTAGTGGCTAGTAGATCTTTAATTCACCTCTTATCATTATCTTAGAAAATGAAGTAAATAATAAAAAAATAATATTTAATTTTCCATATATTTTTCTCACATATATTTTGTTTATAAAATAAGCAGGAGAAAACTTCAAGATCAAATGAGAAATTAAAGTATTGTAGCATAGGATCATAACAAAAGTATAGGAGCTAGAAAGAGATAGTGAATGTGGACTTATTTGAGGATGGATGAAACCTAAGGGGGGTAGATTGTCACATCTCCATTCCCAAATGATGTTGTTGCCTAACGAAGATGGTGCCTTTTGATAATAAGTGTTATTGTTATCTTAACAAGACCCGAAAGGATAGTTGTAATTGAAACCTGAAAGAGCATATTGTAATAATAGACATATCTCTCAAGGTGACCTTTGGGGGTTTGACATAAGGCATTTATACTTAGGTTTAGAGGTCATTCTAGTCATGGAGTGGTGGAGCTAGTACATGCAAGTCAAAGGAAGCTAGGTGAACTAGGACTAGAAGTGGATTGGTCATTCCTTTTGGCCACTAATAGGCCTAACCATGATGGCAGCCCTGGATTGCCTCTAAGGGGATAGATGCCAAAGGAAGAAAACCTCAAGGAATACTCTTAGAGCATGATTTACATACCCCATTATATATCAATAAAGCATTCTTTTTTCTCTTTCTGCACTTTCTCTATTATTTCCTTTATGCATAATGTTGATTGTTACATATATTTGATGTTTGGTATATTGTCTTCTTACACATAATGTCTAATATAATGTATATTTGATTTTTTCCATGACATCCATGAATGGGATGTCACATTAGTAGTTTTGAGTCATGGGTTAATGAACCTTAGCACTAATTAGGTAAATAAAAGACTAATAAAAGACCTACATGCAAAGGATTATTTATGAGTACTTATGACAACATTACACATGCTACATTAGGTGCAAATATGCTAGTGACCACATGGGTTATGTGTATTTATTGGTATTGATTTATGAATTATAGAAATAATAATATATCTTGTGATTGATCTATTAATGTATGGTTTTTATAATGATTGATGGTGTGGTGCGAATATGAATGCATGGATATGATTGTGAAAACATATGTAGTCTAGAAGACATGTTATACTATGGAAATATGATTGATTATGCTTGATAATAATTATATTTGTACTGTGTATTTGCTAATTTCTCACTTTAGTAGTGATTATGTCATATTATATGTGATATTGCATGTGCATGTGCTACTTGGAGTGTGTGGAAGACTAACCATTTATGTAGGTTGCTTTATACCTCATTCTTCTCCTTTAGTGGAATAATTTTGGCCATCTAGCGAGGAAAATGTAAAGACTTGCCACTTACTTTTATACCAACTTTATTTATTTACAAGTGGATACTAGAAGGGTGTAGGAGAGCACTAAGAGGGCTAAGGAGAGTAATATCTATGGGGATTGTTTGATGTATATTTCCAGGTATAAAAGTACAATTTTTGTTAGATGACTAATATTTGCATGATCCTCATAGTACTCTTATGTTTATTTTGTATATGTTTTTGTATACTATGAAAGTAGTACAAAATTTTTATTTATGTAGAGACAGTTTTATAGATTGATGTATATTCTTGGTACTTGGTTTGACATAGTATATATATATATATATATATATTAGATGGTTTATTCTTAATGTATTTCCATGCACTACATGATTTCTAAGTTGATATGCCTCCATTGTTTTCTTATTAGTGATCCTAAGAATCACTGTATCATGGCTAGGTGTAGTAGAAGAGGATGTTATAAAACTAGTTTTTATCTATGTTTTATTGATCTATTCTCATTTTGTCCTGCTTAGGTGTGTTTTTGGCCTTGATTTTGTTGGCTCTTTTGGTAGCTTTTATATACTTTTTGTAAATATTTTTCTAATATACATTTTTTTACTTTTGTCTTAAAAAATTACTTATTATTTTATTAACAAATTAGCTTTATTGTCACTAGATGCAAGTATTCCAGAAGAACTATGGTTTATAGTAAGAATGTTTCATTTGATTAATTAACAAATTAGCTTTATTGTCACTAGATGCAAGTATTCTAGAAGAATTATGGTCAATAGTAAGAATGTTTCATTAGATTAATAATATTTTTTGGTTTTATAGGTTCTGTAATATACCCAAAGACTTTGAATCAAAGCTAAAAGTATAATAATTACATATTTTTTGGATATGTGACGAGACATGCAGTAGCATTTTGTATGTCTATTATAAGCTATGGTTTGGAAAGTGTTTTATGCACCCTATGTTTATAGGCCTAGCTTCTTTGGTTATGGTTTATATCTCCTAGGTATGTTCCCTTGCCTCTTAGATCGCACTTCTTGGTCTTGTGCATGTATCAAGCTCCTTAGAACATTTTTAACCTTGTTCAAGTGCCTTGAGGTCCTTCTGGCATGTTTTCTTGGATTTTGAATATCTCCTCAAATCAACACTTAGAATCTTAGTAGGGGGAAGGATGTGCTAACTTCCTTGCGTCAATAATGTTAGTGCCTCTATGTCAATGCATTCCCTACATACCCAGGTTTTGGCTCAAGTGTTGAAAGTATGAGCTAATTGGCCATGGTAGTGTTGACACACCTATGTTATGCTTGAGTATTGATGAGCCTTCACCATTACTTTACGAGAACTATAAATACTTGAGATGATCTCTCATACATAATTTTATTATTATCTTGATTTTACTTAGAGATTTTGGACTTTTGGTGTTTGATTTGTGTGAAGAGCTCATCTTCCCTTGGGAAAGTGAATTTCCTTCTTGTGTTTTGTATGTATTTTAAGTCATCACTTTCACAAGTGTGACTAGACTTTGTTAGAGTGCTACCTTGCTTATGTAGCTTGGAACCATTTAGGAGATGTAGAGTTTAGTATTTGCATAGTGAAGAAAGCGCAGGGTTTTCCCTTTATTTCATGACTCAAATACCTTAAAATATTAAAATACTAAAAGTATTTATTTCTTTTATGTTATATTGAGCTACGATAATTCCTCCTTGTCCAAGAAGATTACAAGTATACAACATGATGTTAGGCCATTGATATTATGACTAGGAGCCATTTATTGCATTTTGTGTTTGGTGTTGTACCTCTTCCTTAAGGGATTATGACACATATGCATGATTGTGAGTATTGTGCCTATCCCACAAGGAATTGAAATGCATGTATGCTATTTATTGTATTATTCTTATATTTATAAAATACATACAAACTATAAAATATAAAATAATAAATATTTTATTATTTTTTCATCATGGCAACATGGGTTTCTCATATTTGATATGTATTATAATATCTTCTATGTTTATTGAATGCAACAATATACATAAGTGTTCTTGGCAATTCCCTCAAGCTCATATTTGAAGCTTATGACTAGATTATATTGCATTTTTTATGATATAATCCCATTAATGATGGCTAGAGGGATTCCTATGATTGGTGCCATTGTTGGAAAATATGCTTGTGTATTACCTATGATGAATCATGATTCACTAGGCTCTGATATCGGACCCATGATATTGCGTACACGATATTGTGGCCTGGCTAGCGATATCGGATGCACGATATTGTGACTCCTATGCAAGCATATAAATACACATGTAGGCACAAGGAGTTGGGAGTCAGTTTTTAGAATTAGTTTGTAGTTCATTTTAGAAGTTACCTTTCATTTTAGTTCTTCTCAACCCTTTTCCCCAGTGCATGCCCGCAGTGTGATGATTGTAATTGTACAACACCTTTATTCGAGTGTGACATACTTGGACATGCACATGACCCAAAAATAAACATCAAGATTACTTCATCATTGTAGCATTTACTTAGTTTAATTATTTAATTATTATAATATTTATTTATTACTTTTGTAGTTAATATCTCTTCACCCTAAACTCCTTAAACGTGGAATGAGTATGACTTAATCATGAGCATTCAAGTGTGACTACTTGGTATCCTAGTAGTGTACCTAGGACATGCACTTGGTAATCCCAGTAGTAGTCATACACAAGGTCCAAGATGTGTATGGATGATTAAGGGATGGATGCTCATTGCACTTTGGCTAGCTTAGACTCTCTCTCCCTTTTCCTCCTAGCTTAATTAAAGTTATTGCCACTAGGAGTAGTACTAGTTTAGGACTGCATCATACACCTCACTCTGGACTAAACCATACGTGACAAAGCAAATACTAGTCTAGGTGGGAAGACAGTGAACTGTGATCAACAAGTAACTATCTAGATACCACAACTAGCCCGTCTGCGGAGTTTGACCTGATCATGCGTGAAACGCTCGTATTTGTATGGTTGAGTGTAGGGGTACGTCACCACTCATCATTAGCGCCGTTGCTGGGGATGGTGTTAGTTATTTAGATTAGTTATATCATACAAGAGCAATGTAATGAGTATTAATGATATATCTTTTAGAAAAGAAATTAAATTAAATTCAATTAAGTCACACACCACTCACAACAATGTCTCTCTCACAAGACTATGCTAATGCCACAACTAGTAAGGCAATTCATTGGAGAACCAACGAATTATACAATGAAGAAAAAGTTTGGAGTACTCAACTTTATGCAGGAGTTCCATATGTTCATGAGTTTCCCAATGATACTCAAGGATTCTTGTTAACCAACTCTAACACCTCTAGTAACGATGGGACAATCCATAGAATAAGGAGGCCTAAAAGGCCTAGGACCTTCTCAATAACTAACAAGAATATGTTAGGGAATGATTGGAAAACTCACAAAAGTCATAACAAGTTTTTCAGTTCTTTCTCTTCCTCTACTCCTTCAACATTAGATTGTGACATGGATGACTATCTTTCAATGGATCGACATAGAACTAAAAATTGAGCTCACAAAGAAAATCGAGAATGCCAACATGAACAAGAACAACATCATCTCAACTCGCAAACTCACAACGTACTTAGTGATGATGAACCCTTGCTAGCCACTAAGAGCCTAATGCCTATACAAGAGGCTGTTTGAATATCCTATAGGCATTGCAAGGAAAGTTGTCTACCTAGGTTTGATTTAAACAACTTTGCTAAGTTTGCAGGAGGCTATGATTCGGATTCGTAATAGCATATACAAGCCTTCTATGATTCTTGTGTATGGAACAATATTGATAATGGGTGGCAAAAACTTAAGCTCTTTCCCATGAAACTCATTGGCCAAGCAAAAGTGTGGTACAAATTGTTAAAACCAAAATCAATCCGTAGTTGACGAACAATGGTAGAACTCTTTACTGAATGATATCAAACCTATGCCAGAGTGTCAGCCTTGAGGAGAAAAATCCAAGAATGGAAAAAAGAGCAACATGAACCCTTGGACATGGCCTTAGAAAGATATTATGTGTTATTAAACAACTACCCAGGCCATGAGTTCTCTGAGGAGAGGCTAATGTACCATATCATAGATGGGCTCCATAATGAAATAAGGGAAACCCTAGGGATGTATGCCCAAGGTCAACTATACGAGATACAAATCCATCAACTCCAAGAGCTTACTAAGCGGGTAGCAAAAGAAGAAGGAGAAATGGCTAAATTGGAGAATGTTGAAAACTCTCAATGGGATGAAAATATTGAATTAGAAAAGGTCCATAACCATAAAGAGGAGAAATCAGCTCACCTTGAGGAAGTGCAACTATTTCTACCTTTGCTAATGCAACAACCACTAGATGAAATCATGGCAAAGATTAATAAGATGATGGAGTGGGTGCACGGAAAATATGGAGAAGATGCTAACAATAGTAGAGGCACAACTATGCCAAATCAAGAAACAAGATAGGATGCCATGCAACAATCAGAACAAAGGGTAGAAGATAATAAGAATAAGAACTCAATTGTCAACTTCACATATCAATGTAACATTTGTTTGTATGATCACCCCAAAGGCCAATGCCCAATTTTGTCACATTTACATGAGCATTGGAAAGGAATTTTACATCTAGATTTCGTACAGAAATATTGAGTTCAGCCACAATGGCAAAAATCCCAATTATGGGGGAAGCCGTAGCCAACCCAACCATATCCTTTGTATGTTCCAACACCAAATGCTTACTATGTTCAACACCTTGTTTCTCCAACCAGATCATCATCCTCTACTTCACCTCATCGTTATCATTCTCCAGAATACTATCCACTCATACCCTCTTCGACAAGGTTTCCACCTCATGTACCTTACACTTTTCCTCAATAACAATATTCTCATCCTTCATCCCCTTCTACATCATCACCAATTGTACCAAAAGGTTTTGCACCAGAACACCAACCTAGGAATGCTATTTTCATTACTACTATCAACAACAGTGAAAGTACTCAAAAGCATCCTTTCGTTAGGCATGGTCATAGAAAGAAGTTGCACGATGCTAAACCCACTACATCTTTCAAAGTAGCACAAGTTCAACGCTGTGATGCATCCTTCTCCTTGAACTCAACACTTCATGTTACCTTATCAAGGACACCAATCAATGCTCCAACAACTATGTGGCCCAATGAATATAGCCACAAAAGAAGACATATTTATCCTTGCATACCATCTTACGGTCAAGGGTGCCATAGTGGGGTAGCTCCTTATCCCACGACCCTATCATATAACCTACCTCACTATGTCTATTACGGTCAAGTGTGTGAACCCCAATATGGCTACATTCCAACCACCACCTCAAAAGACACCCAGTGGTTGGGATATGATTGATTCCCAACATTTCCAACATGCATGGATCCACACTTTCCATTTATTAATTCTCACCATGATCAGAGGTTTAGTTATGGGGGATATCCCCATTCTAACAAGTATAATTAATAAATATTTTTTCTTTTCTTTAATTTTATAATTTTTGTTTTCTAGTTTTTCATTTTTCAACTTCTTTTTTTATTTTTTTGAAGGTAATCACATCAATAAATAAAATACTCATGTGACCCATTGGTTGAGGTGTTGTTCTTTGCTATCAAGTCTTGAGTAACTAATTATTTGGACAACGAGCCCATCACATCCACCCAACCATTCTATTAATAAGAGGTTCTACTTTGGGTACAATGATATTCTTGACATCATTAAAACTTAAAAGTAATTTTGTGATCATTATACCCAAAGTGAAGAAGGATGGACCAAGAGAGAATGACTAGGGTGTGACATCAAGGGGACTTGTGGATTCTCTTTGGTGACATCTGTGGGAATTATCATGTAGCCTGGTTATACTAAGATCCTTGTAGATCTAATGGAAAATGGGAGTAAGAGTAATAAAAAGGCACTCACTTAAGAAAACCAATGCTATTCTAGGGGGTCCCACTGGAAAGACATGCACTCATGCCTAAAGGTAGGCAGCTTCTTTGGATTAAGAATTCCAAAAAAAAAGAGTGCCACAAAGAAAGAATTACTCATCCCTTGTACGAGATGTTGAGTGATCATACGCCTTGTCGTCATGATGCTCTCATTGTTGTCTATCATTGGGATGAAAGAATGTGATATCACTGATAAGAGGAATGGACTTGGTCCTGATTTTTGAGCAATAGGTTAATGACACATTAATCATGCCTTACACTAAGGATTCATTGTGCCCTAGGCCAATTACCTCATGTCCCAATCTTTGCAATTCCTTCTAAAATTTGCCTCATCTTGCTGTTCATGTATTTATGACTCATGTCTTGTGTAGCAATGAATTCACACCTCATCATGGTGATATCTACATGTGTGTGTTTTGCATAACTGGTGTAGATTACATTTAACCCTTCTAATGCCTATGGACATTTTAGGATGTGGTAACACAAGGGCATTATAGGTTAGAACCTGCTTTGGGGAGGACCCACTTGCATAACCCTTGTAATCTACACTCATAACACATCACCATCACATCATTTTATACCCTCCAAGGATTACAATACTCTTTCCCTCATCATACTTTTGGTTCAAACATTCCTATGTACCGAAACATGTCCTTTCTCCTCATTTGATTCATGCATTCCATTGCTAGATTCTACACCATTATACTTTTTGTGTCTTAAAGACTTTAATATTATCTTGTACCTTTTACACTAACTTCAAGTCCTTCATTTTTAAGTTTAGAATTTCAGAAATTTATCATTTTTTCTATTTTTCTAAGTACCCTACTTTAAATAGGCTATGATATCACATATGTGATATTGGGTTCGACATGATATCGAGGCTACACTATCGCATACGTGATATCATGTCAAACAAAACTATATATATGGATCCCCTGCACGCACGTCAACATCATTTTCAACTATTCACGTGGGGGGAATTTTTCAAATTTTCTTCTAGAAACACCCTAAAATTTCAAGGCACTCTTGCTTCACTAGGGTTACCAAGGTCTTAGAACTTGAGGCTCACATTTCCACAAGTGTAGCATTGTGACGATTTGGCAGGATGCTAAGAGTTGTCGACAGTGTTCACGGTGTGTGAAACAGTTCAACAGCTTTTCTTGTGAAAGAGTTTGCTATGCTACACTACGCTATGTAGCGTAATAGGCCTCGGAAGATAGTTTCTTAGGCAACCAAACTGTTGCAGAAAAAAGTGCTACTCTATGCTACGCTACACAACGTAGCAAAGGCGAAATAGAAAGGCCTAGCTTACCGAGTGATCCCAATTGCACCTGACAAGCGCTCCAGCCTTCAAAACCAGTTGCCTTGTTCAAATTCAAGTCCTTAGTAGAGCTTCTCATCAGAAAATGGTGGATTGAGCAAAAAGCAGGCTATGTTGGATCCTATGTTGTGTTACGCTACATAGCGTAGCACAACATAGTGATGATGCAAGAAAGGCAAAAGGCATCTCAAAATGCAGGATCAGCAAATTCAGAGGGTTCATGTCGCAAAGAGCAAAGGTTGCAGATTGTTAGCATGATCTTCAAACAAAAAATCTACAAATTTAATGCAAATCATAGTTAAGACCAACTGCTACGCTATGGTATTCTATGTAGCGTAGCATAGCGTAGCAAACTTGTAGAACTAGCGAAAACACTTTAAAGGCTGCTAGCATCTGCAATTAACTCTAATAGAAATTTCTTCTTTGAACTGGTGGCTACGCTATGCTATGCTACATAGCATAGGATAGCATAGCATAGCATAGCATAGCATCGCAAGCAACTATGCTACGCCAACATGCTATGCTCCATAGCGTAGCACAGTGTAGTAGATGGCTATGTTACATCAGTGTGCTTCACTCCTTATTTGCATTGTTGGGACACCTGATCCTAGCATCTCCAGTTCTAACAACGTAATTGTAGCATGACAGGTCCATGACTAGCTTTGCATGCTTATGTAGCATAGACACGTCAACATCTTGTGGGTCTAGGACACATGTAATCCAGGCCTCATTTCTCGCATTCTCCTGGCCCTATAAATACCCCAACGAGCAACGCTCAAAGGGTTGGCAAAATTGAGAATTCGGTTGGCAAATTTTGGGGTTATTGGCAAATCTGGTTGGCAATTTTGAGCATTGTTAGCATTTTCTATTGACAAGTTGAGAAACTTTAGCAATTGTCGGTTAGAAAACTTGTGCAAAGGGTGGGCAAAAACAAATCCCTAGTTGACAAGTTAGCTTTGTAGCATTTCGTCTTATTGGCTCTTAACTTTGCGTTCAAGTGCACAGTTGGCTTACTTTGAATGCCCTAGTTACTTTTGGGATCTCTGTGCTTCCCAGTGTTGCGCAACTGATTGTATCCATCTTGACAAAGTAAAGCCGTAATCTTGAAGCGGTGCATTTCTTAACTCTAGTTCGCTTTATTTTCTTGCTTATCATTGCATTCTACATCGTTTTAGCTTCCTTGCATTTAATAATTGTTATTTTACGCTATAAACATTCTTTCCAGAAAAAACGTTTGCAAAAGGTTTAGTGACACCGACTTAGTCCCTCTCTGATCAACCAAACTATTCAGGGAGCCTCATTTCTATTTTATCCAGCATGGCCCTTGCACAGATCTGGGGTTAAAACTGTCCAACCGATGACCTTTAGGTGTTTCCAGCCACCGATGTTTTTAGTCGCTACAGTTTTCTGGTGCTATAAGGAGGGCCTTTTGGTGCTCTTTCCATGTTTTATGGTAGTCTTGTGTGTGTTCTGTACCTCAACATGTACTAGCGTAAACTTGACACCCTTTTGTGGTTGTTTACGCATCATGTGGTACAAATTGGTCACTTTGACGGTTCCCTTGGAACCCTACAAGACATAAAGCCTCTGATCACCATTTGATCCCCTGGTTTCATGGTAGTCCTGCATGCCTTTTGTACCTCAATACATGATAGAGTAAATGTTATACCCTCTTGTGGTTGTTTATGGATCGTGTGGTGCAGATCAGTCACTCCAACAATTCTTATGGAACCCTATAAGACATAAAGCCTTAGATCACTGCTAGGTCTTTTGGTTTTCCCTTGTTTGCATCCCTTTTAGCCTTACAATGATGACTTCTTCAACTACCGCTGTTGCTACCTCTAACCTCGAGGTTCCCTTCATATTTCAAGGAATAACAGTTGTCGAGGATCTAAAACCAGGGACCTGAAGGCTTGACCCAGCAACATGAGTGATATAACTTTCTCTACGCTAAGATGCAAGCAAACCTGCCCTTAGATGCACAAGAACTTGAGGATAAGCATAGCTTCAAGTTCGCCGAATGCAATAGGAAGGAATTTATTCCCACTCCCAGCATTTCTATCCCTTTAACACAAACGCATCAATGGCTTATAGATTAGTTGATCCAAGTGACTAGGCCTAGGGAGTTGCAAGACATAGTATCTCATCATGATGAGGCTTTCCAAGATAGGTAGGAGGAACTGGATTCTCAATTTGATGGGGGGGGGGAGGTTAAACCAACCCTGCCACCATCCCTCCTACCTCGTCCTTCTAGACGAACCCGTTGTCTATCGTCTCTCCCTTTAGGATCACACCTGCATCATCACCAAGCATGATTCCATCGGTAATGGGTAGCCATATCATGCCTTCGGCATATCAACACGCCTACACTCCTATCTCAACCCTAGTCACTACTCCTCTGCAAACTATTCACCCATCCTTTGTTGCTTCGCAGCACACATCAATCATGGCTACCCTACCTCACGTTCACACAGTACCTACTTCGTAGTCGTCTGTAGCTTCTGTTTCCATTCCTATGTTTACACCTGTCCCATCATTAGAGGCTAACCTAGGCCTGTCCACATGGTGGATCCCATTCACTTCTCCTTCTACTACGCAACCATCGCAGATGTCTCACTATGCTTGCCATCAGACCTACCAAGCCCCACAAACAGTACAACCTGGCTCGAGACTCTAGTCTGTTCAACCGACCATACAATTGACCTACCTGGTAGCACAACCCACAATTGCTGCTTCAATGGCACCACGTGCGGGGTGGTGGACACCATAAGCAGCACCATTCACAGGGGCCATCCCAATAGCACCGTTGATGGGTCACGTTTCTGTCCCTACCACTCCACAAATGGGAGCTGCTTCGGTAGTTTCCCAATTGTCTGCATCATCCCTGGGTCTAGATCAAGCATTCCAGCTTATCCCAGACCCTTACTGAAGAAATAAAATGCCTCAAGGCTATCGATTCTGATATGGTACAAGTCATGGACTTCTACTAGGATGATCCCATTAGCCTGATAGTCCCTGCACTAACTTTACCCCCTAGGATGTCACTTTCCCATTTTACAAAATACAATGGGGAGGGGGATCCCAATGCACACCTTGTTATGTTCAGGTTTGAGTCCATTCTTTTGCAAAAATGGCCACATATGATTATACGTTTTTTTGCCGTGTCTCTAATGGGAAAAGCCCTGGACTGGTACCATGCACTTCCATGCTCCTCCATATCAACCCTAGAGGAGCTCCTGACCTAGTTCATGATACGTTTCAAGTACCACTTGAACCTAGAGGTCATGCTGGATCAATTGATGAACATAAAACAAGACCCACTGGAACTAGTCCAAAAGTTCATACAACGCTGGAGTGCGACCCTTAACAAAATTTGCGAGCCTATCACGAAGGCCCACTTGTTGGCCTTCTTTAAGGATGCAATGAATGAATCTATCAAGTCTAAGCTGTACTATCTCTCTCCTTGCACTCTTAGTTAGGCTTTTACTTAGACTAAGAGCATACAAGATGCAGTTGAGGCAAGCAAAGACCCGACCTACGTTGCATACAAGAACATCTTCACGAAGAAGGACAAGGAAAAGGGTAAGGCTGCAACAGCCACAGTGGCCACTGTGGCGAACGAGGCCAAACCCAACAACAGTAACAATAATAACAAGAAACTGGCCACACTTGCAACTAACCCTACGCCCAAACAGGGCAACGCACCTTAGCCTTCAACATCTGCACCTGAAGCATCTGCACCACCTAAACTGAACTTTGAGCGTAAAGATCACTCAAAGTATGCCCCATTGCCTGTCAAGCCTTTAGATATTTTGAAGCAATTACTGGTGGAAAGGTACATCCAACACAAGTAGATGTTGAAGGAGGAAGCTAGGAAACATCAGCAGTACTGCGAACTCCTTAGGAACCTGTCTTTGGCTTTGCCCAATGAGCCCCCAATTCCTAAGGGTTTTAGGCTGGAGCGGTTCTATGACTACCATCAATAGTGTGGTCATGACACTGATTATTGCATGGCGTTGAAGGATGACATCCAAAGGATGATTGATAAGGGGAAACTGGTGTTAGAAGAAAGCAACCCAGTACATCCCTAGAATCAATCCCTGCATGTTTACATTGATCCTCTCAATGCCAACAACACTGATTACACTATCAACACCATCTACGTTGATAGTAATCCTAGACCCCCTAGTAGCCGTTTGTGATTTGTGTGCCTCAACGTAGTGTACCAGTACCACTAGCAGCTAATCTAACCCCACAATAGCCATTTGTCTTGAGGGTCTCTCCCCGGGCATCCGCCCCTGCACCACCTGCCAGCAAAGCCACACCACCACATACACTAACACCATTAGCACCATTTGTTATCAGGGGGCTAAGTCATTCAATAGCCCCCATCCTACATAAGATAGCTTCACAGCCTTCTCAACCTAAGAAACGAGAAGTGTGCTTCAAGGGTGAGACATCAAGGGAAAGTACCACCCTTGGTACTTCCAAGCCTACACCCTCATCCCCTGCATCTACGCCCTCATTGCTGAAAGATGACGTTGCTACTCATGCACAATCTTCACCACCTCTTCCAAGAGGGTCTAAACCTAGACCCAAAACTGTCCCTCCTTGGGAAATTTATCTCCTGGGATGAATGGAAGAGGAGAAAGGTAGTAAACAGGAAGGTGGCCAGGACCTTTTGAGTGCTCTCACTCAGGTCAAGCAAGCTCTGAAATAGAAAAATACTACATTGAGCCTATATGACCTAATCATAATATCTACTGTACACTGTGAAGCTTTGGTCTGCATGTTAACGGAAATTCCGGTTGACGAGAACATGCTAGCAGAAGAAAAGGTGATCCACTCGGTCATGCTCCCTTCTGCACCTGCAGAGCCTCAGCCACCCCAATTGACTTTCTGTGATGATTCCATTAGGGAAGACCCTGAAAAGGGTCAGGTGACTATAACATCCCTTTTCATCATAATTCGGGTCGGCCAACATAAGATTTGAAGGGTACACGTCGATGATGGGGCCACTACAAACATCATCCCTTTCCCTATTGTTGATAAGCTGGGTTTGGTAGACCAGATCAGAATCACAATAACGTCATGTTTAAAGTCATTCAATGGGGCACAAGTCATGGTGAAAGGAATGGTCCACATTGACTTTGTGGTAGGGGACTAGTTCCCCACAAATGCAACGTTCATCATGGTCGAAGATATGCTTGGGTTTAACCTAATCTTGGAAAGGTCATGGTTAGCAAAACTTAGGGCTATCTCTTTGCCTATACATCAGGAAATCTACTTACCCTATGCATGAAGGGAGGTTGTTATCCATGGTGATGAGGTGACGACATAGGCCATAAACAACGTAGATATGGAACAGGGCTCAAAGGTCGTAACCTCTGAGAATGAAGCGCCTATCTCTATGGATATTAACCGCTCAGCAAGAGAGCTTGCTCAACATGCTAGTTCAGAAAATGAAAATGCATGGGCTGAGTTGCCCTTCCAAATGGAGGACAACGATGTAGACAAAGGTTGTGGCAAAGCACCTTGGCCTTATGCTTCGTCCAATCCACGATGGGTTAGGAAGCAGTTACGCATAGCGTAGCAGCCCTATTACTTCCTGCTCAATTAACACCCATTGTACATATATCGCTTTTTCACGTCGCATCCATCTAGTTATGCTAGGTACATAAACTTACTTCTTTTAAATCATTAGCATATCTTCTATTTATGTTAAACTTCTCCATGGTCCGCTAAGGCCTAAAACTGGAAAAATGTTCTGTATTTACATCACGTCCGATGGCCTGAAATGGCCTAAAACTAGTGACGGCCCGAAATGGCCTAAAACTAGCAGCAGTTGAAAATGGCCTAAAACTAGCAATGATATGAAATGGTCTAAAATTAGCAATGGCCTGAAATGGCCTAAAACTAGCGATGGCCCAAAATGGCCTAAAACTAAAACATTAAAAATGAAAACATAAAATTGATCACATAGATAATGCATAAGCTAGCATAAGACCAATTTTCTTTCAAAATTTTCTTTGTCCATTCAAATTTTTTCCATCAAACAATGTTTGTCATAGTTTTGCAAAAAATTCAAAAAATCAAAAATCCATGTTGTCATGGAACATCTTCGCCTATATCATCATCACTCGCATCTTTTCCTCTCACATCATTCCCGTCTACGTTGCCTTCCTCTGCACTGTCTTCTTCTGCTCCATCACTTCCACCCTCTACAGGGCCTGCATCTTCATTCAGAATTTGCATTGTGAAAACGAAGTAGTTAGCTAGAGTTCATGTAAATGCTAGAAAAGCATAGTCCTTTGCATCGCAAAAAGCGACTAACCCAAGACGGCCCCTCATCTGCCTCAAGGGGTATGTAATCCAAACCAAGCCTAAGGTGGTGCCAGACCTCCTCCTCCGTGATATCTACCTAGTACCTATCACCTGATTCAACATTTGCAATAGCTTTCTCCTTTTGAATGGTCGTCCATCTTGGCGGTCTCGGAGAAAAGGAAGTAATGGCAGTCTTACCTGTGGGAAGATCCACTTCCCGTTCAGGGGATTCATTGACTACCACTTGCTCCATGAACTTGTTATAGGCTTCAAAAGTCGCAATGACATTCACGAATGCTTCATAGGTAAATGCCTTCACTGAAGCATATCGGTATTGCTTGTGGTAGGTGGCACGTTCCAGTTTATACATATGTTTATGGTTTTTCTAGGACTGCCCCCACTCGTAAAATCTGGTGCTATAGTCTTTCTAGTCCTAGTTATTCTAAGCCAACAAGTCCATCTACATCCACTGTTCTATTATGTCCCAGGTGGCCTTGTTGTTGCGCCGCACGACTATCCAGTATCTAACATAATCTATGATAGCCGTATGCCAACTGCCATCATTGGTATCGCGAGCCAGGAGGAACTCATACCTAGATCGGAGGTCTCCCACCTCAGTGCTCAGTTCAGCCTTCTCCTTCTCCATCCTCTGGACCCATTTCCATAGGTCTTCATTGATGCACCTACACTCCTACAAGGAGTGTGCCAAGTGCAAAGTGCATTTGCTAGCCTCATCGTATATGCGATGAGGCATCTCAGTCACTTTAGGTGAGAACGTAGTCATGACGTCGACCTTCAATACCTATTTTGGGTCCCACTTGAGGTGAGAGGCTGTTGACCAGGGCAAAAAATGCATCAGTCACACTAGCGTAGCAAAGGTAGCAACTTCAGAACTCTAGTGTAGCAACCTCAAAAAGCCTAGTGTAGCAACTTTACTTACCCACTTCAGGATCAACCTGTCTAAGATGGCCAATCATGTCGTCGATGACCCCCTGCATGAAAGTAAGCTTGTCAGGGGTCTTAGTCCATGGTTCCAGGTGAATCAGGGGAGGTTCTGCAACATTGACAGTGGTGTTTGTTATGCAACCAAATGCGTTAGTAATGACTGAGATGGTCTACAATAAAGCTATGAGCAATACAAATGATAGTATAAGGGCTCCTACCTAGTAAACCCTCGGGGTGATAACGAGGGGATCACCCATCGACATATCGTCGAATATATTGTCAAACTCACTAGCATCTAATTACAGCTCCCCTTCCTTCTAGCTCAAAACTATGGAAGCACCCTTAACATTCATCCGCTCCCCCAATGCTAAACTACATTCAACAAAGGGATCTCTAGCAGAAGTCCCTTCCTAGTTGATGCGAGCTTCCTCTTTATTTGCTAGTGCCTTTCTTTTCAAGGCACCAACATCTTCCTCATCCACAGGATACTCCTCCTCATCACCAAAACGATCCTCGTCTTTAGTAGGAGCATTTTGTTTTTCGGTAAGAGCTTCTTCCTTGGTGATGAGGGCTCCTTCTTCTCTCTTGATCAGGGCCCTTTCCTCTAAGACTGTGGCCTCTGCATCTTTATTTTCTGCCCCTATCTTGGGGGTTGACACCTCTTCATCACCTTCTTCTTCTCCTTCTTCTTCCTCTGGCAGTTGAAACACCACTAATTTTGGCCTAACACTTTGAAATAATAATAACTCACACTTGATCTTTTAGAGGCAAAACTTTGAGCTTGTCCTGGGCACACACGCTAGCTTGTCCTGGAACTCACACTGGATTGCAAATTTTCTCACTCACGTTGCAGTCCAACGTGACCAACTTTCAGAGACTTAAAAATGAGTTAAAATGACTTGATTTCAATGGTGCAAGTCATCCTTAGGGTCCACTATTGACAACTATGGTTCCCAGCCTTTAGAAATTCCAAATTTCAGCTCAAAATTGCAAGTTTTTGAGGTCATGCTGCATGTCACGTTGTGGCATGAGCCCAACGTGACCAACTTTTAAAGCCTCAAAACTAAGTCAAAATGACTTGATTTAAAGGGTGCAAGTCATCCTTAGGGTCCACTATTGACAACTATGAGTCCCAGCCTTTAGAAATTCTAGATTTCAGCTCAAAATTTCAAGTCTTTGAGGTCATGCTGCATGTCACGTTGCAATCCTAGCGTGTCCAACTTTTAGAGCCTCAAAAACGAGTCAAAATAACTTGATTCTAAGGGTGTAAGTCATCCTCAGGGTCTACTATTGACAACTATGGGTCCCAGACTTCAAAAATTCCAAATTTTAGCTCAAAATTGCAAGTTTTTGAGGTCACGCTGCATGTCACATTGTGGCGTGAGCCCAGGGTGACCAAGATTTAGAGCCTCAAAATTGAGTCAAAATGACTTGATTTCAAGGGTGCAAGTCATCATCAGGGTCCACTATTTACAATTATGGATCTCAGCCTTCAGAAATTCCAGATTTTAGCTCAAAATTGCAAGTTTTTAAGGTCACGCTGCAACGTGACTGCAGCATGACCTACTCAAAGTGGTTCCAAACAAGTCACATCCAGGCTTGAATTCCAAATTTTAGATCACTCTTAGGATCAACTATATCTAGAAAGCAGTTGCACTTAAGAATCAAGCTTCAAAATCACAATTTCAAACAAAATACATCGTTTTCGAGTCATATCATGCCGCATGTCACGCTGTGGTCATGTTGCAGCGTGACTCCAGTGTGACCTGCCATAAATAGCTCGAAACAAGGTACTTTTAGGCTCAATTCATCAATCATAGTCAGGAAATCCTTGCACTTCAAGAATTAGGCTTCAAAATTCCAAAATTTGATGAAAAATTGCAAGTTTTTGTTGTAGCGTGAGGTCATGTCACACTAAGGTCACGTTGTGGCATTAGTGTAGCGTGAGTGTCGTGTGTGCACGCTCAAGTAATGCTGAGACAAAATCAACTCACACTGACTCACGCTGGAAATTCTTGTCAAGCAAAAATACTTCAAACAGCCACGGAACCACTCAAATCGACATCCTGCAGTAATCAAGTCATAAATCCAGAAGTTTCAAGCAAGCCAGAGCCAATTTCTCTTGTTGTACATTATCATTTCATTGTAAATCTTCATTTGTGGGCTTGTCAAGTCCTCATGGTCCAAATTGTACGTGCTTCCATGGGCTTGAGTAAGCCACACATTGTAAGATATGATGAACCTGGTCAAGAACGTAGCTTGCCCACACATGTCCAACTCATGCACGACTGTCCATCGAAAATGTATCACTTGATCTGTTTTTCTCTCATCCCTCAGTCGTTGATTTCATTTTTGAATTTCGCACCTGAGCTCAGCCCAACCCTACAAATACCTTGTCAATTCACATAAACGGGGGGGGGGGGGGACAATTTTTGAGCTAAACGGCTTAGGAAACTCAGACTAGCAATCCTTGGACACTTGGCACACTCTGACTGATAGCATCCAAGCACTTCTGAAACACATCACATCATAGCACATCACATCACATCGCCTCGGGGCTTGGCACTTGACCTATAATCTACATGTGCAGCTACGCTTTGATCGGTGCACATCTTTTCTATGTAATACAATACAGCTCATTTTGCCAGCCATTATATTGTTTACTCTATTTTACATTTAGTTCACGTTTTGTTTATGTTTCGATTATAATACCAGTTTAAGTTTACATTTCGTATGTGTTGTTTCATGTTTTAAAATATCAGTTACGATAACCCCAGTGCAAGCCATAGTTTACACTCAGGGAAGTCCTTGGTTGATTTGTGTGCAGACCATCCAAGGCACTCTTCCTTCGTTTACTTTTCCAGCTTGCCCTCGAGGCTAAGGTGGGGTTAGTTATGTCTGGCTAACGATCTTTCAGTGTTTGTTTTGTTTCCAGCCTTACACTGATGATTTAGGTCAATACAGTAAATTGGTGCTAGAAGGAGAGCCTGACTTGCTTATTGTCTGTTAAAATGTCGATCATGCTACCTGTTAAAACTTATTCATCTTGTCCCTGTGAGTCTCGTTGTCACAGTTGTCACGCTGCATTTGTCACACTGTAGTTGTCATGCTACACACCATCATCTTGTGCATGCTATCATGGAATCTTCCTAGATCAAACCTACTTTCGCAATCCTCACACCTAAACAATATAACTTCATTTGTGTGAAAATCGAAGCCAAATTGCCTATCGATCACATGGAAAGAGAGGCAAAATGAAACTATGAGGTCATCTACAAGGAAGGTCATGAGTTCATTCCCTCAACATTTGACATAATCCCCCTTTCTAAGCCCCATCATCGACTCATATCTTAGCTTCTCATGGTAAGGAGTTAAACCTTACAGCCTCCTTCGATAGAGCCTCAGAGTGGAGATGAGGAAGATTACTTTTCCACCCAATTTGAGCATGGGGATTCGTACCATACTGTCAGTCCCCACGCCCACACAAACCCATTATTTCAACCTTTTCTGAGAGAAAATATGCTTCCTCCTTCATCTGCATACACTCAAGGACCAGCTGTTCAACAAGAAGTACCAGCTTCCACATTCACTCATTACATGCCACAAGTACAAATCCATGGGGCACCTCTAACTACTTCAGCATAACACGTTCAGGGTATCACCTCACAACCTGTGGCTGGGCAGTGGATTTCACTAGCTGTTCAAAAGCACCAACCAACTTACTACAACATACCACACCTTGCAATCCCATCTCTAAATGTTTCTCCATGACAACAACATCTGATGATCCAACAGACTCCCTTTCCGCAGGATATACAACAACCAAACTACTATCAACCACAATCCATTCAACCCGTCGGTCTACCTACTGCCCAAGAGTGGGCAGACATAAAAAAATGATGCACATGTGAACTGAAGAGGTAAAGCACCTTAAAACTGCAAACACTAAGAAAATCAAGGTATTGGACTTCTATGAAGATGACCCAATCCACCCCTCAATTCCACCATTAACCTTGCCAAAGGAAATCTCATTACCTCAACTAACCAAGTATAATGGAGAGGGAGATCCAAACGCTCACCTAGTGACATTTTGACTAGAATGTCTACTACTTCAGGCCTAGCCTCATGCAATTCTACATGTTTTTGCTATGTCCCTGATAGGAAAAGCCTTATACTGGTACCGAGCTTTACCCCATAACTCCATATCCTCTCTAGAGGATTTGTTACACCAGTTTGTCACCCACTTTAAATACAATCTAAAGCCTAAAGCCATGTTGGATAGCTTGATTCAGATTAAACAAGTGTCATCAGAGCCAACACAGAAATTTATCCAAAGGTGGAGTGCAACCTTGAATGAACTTCACGAGCCCATCCCTGAGACATACTTGCTCACCATTTTTAAAGCCACTGTGAATGACTTCGTTAAGTTGAAACTCTATTATTTGAGTGCTCGTACTTTGAGTCAAGCATTCGCACAAATTAAGGACATAGAGGAAATGGCGCAATCGAGCAATGACCCAGCTTATGTGGCCTATAGAAACCAACATGCTCGCAAGAAAAATACAATAGTAGCAACGGTGGCCACAAGCACGAAAGCAACCAATTGGGGCCCAATAGCTAAGCAGCCTAAAGCCCCAGTTGAAAAAGCCACCAACTTTGGTGCCAACTCACCTACATCAGAAGGGGCCACCCCAAGGCCCAACTTTCAACTTAAGAACCGCTCAAAGTATACACCACTACCGATGCAACCCTCTCAACTATTGGAGCAACTCTTGAAAATTGGGAAAATGCAACACAAACATGTGTCAGAGATTACTTGCAAGAAACATGATACGTACTATGAACTAATAAGGAACCCCACCTTAGTAGTACCAAATGAGCCCTTGGTCCCACAACACTTTAAACTAGACTAATACTACCATTACCATCAAATGGCTAGTCAAAGTACAAACAATTGTCATTCCTTGCAAGATGACCTGCAGGGAATGATAGAATAAGGCCAACTAGTGATTGACACGGTAAGTCAATCCAACACAGATGATGCCTCCTATGTCATCAATTCAATTAGCATAGGTGGCAAGCCCAAACCTGTGCAATAACCTTTTGTGATCCGTGTGCCTCCTAGCAAGGCAAGGATTCCCTCAGCCTCCACAAGAAAGAGGCTTCCCTTTATTATCAAAGTGCCACCTCAAGCACCCACAACACCCTTTGTGGTCAAGGCTCTATAACGTTCGTCTGCTAAGACATTAAACTGGCATGACTCATCTGTTAGGATGTTAAACTGGCATGGATCATCCGCTAAGATGTTAAACTGGCATGATGCAGCAACAAAAACTACTAAGCAACCTTTCGTCATCAAGGTGCCACAACGTGATGGCCCCTCACCTACCTAAAGCGCAACAGTGGGCAACATCTCGATCCCTCCTTCCTTGAGGGTTGACCCCACTAGCAACCTAGGTAAGTCCACCAAATGGAAATGCATGAGGACAAATAAGAACCTCGCAACTACCATGGTTGAAGCAAGGGCCACAACCAGCAAACAAGAACTGAACATTGGGGCCCCTACCCCCAAAAAACCCAAGCCCAAGTCCCCTTGACAAGAGATCTGTCTCTCAAACTACATGGAGGAAGTCAATGCCAACACAACAGCTAGCGACAAGGACTTTGTAGCTGCACTAACCCAGGTAAAAGAAATGGTCAAGCATAAGAACATAATGTTTAGCTTGTATGACCTGGTTAGGACCTCACTTGCTCACTGCCAGGCACTGGCCAAGGTCTTAGCCTCCATTCCTGTTATGGAGGACATCCCTGCAAATGAGGCATCCATCCGTTCAACAATGTTGCCTCCCACACCACAAGAATTGGGTTCAACAACCTTAACCTTTTGCGATGATGCAGTCAAAGTCAACCCCATACAAGGGAAGGTCACTATGGCTCCACTATCCATTAGCATACGAGTTGGGCAGTGCACCATCCGCAGAGTGCATGTTAACTATGGTGCAGTAATGAATATAGTCTTGTACTCCGTCATAGACAAGCTAGGCTTGGTAGATGAAATTAGGCCAACCAAAATCACATGTCTAAAATCCTTCAATGGATCACATGTCACAGTCAAGGGTACAATCAACTTAGCCTTTGTAGCGGGAGAGAAATTCCCCACTAGCGCAGATTTCACTGTCATAGAGGAAATGCCAGGTTTCAACATGATTCTAGACATGCCTTGGCTAGTCCAACTAAGGGCCATCTCCTCTCCCATCCACCAAGAAATCCACCTTCCATACGAAGGTGGTTAAGTTATCATCCATGGTGATAACGTTTCCTCTTCGACTATCCACGACATAGACATGGTGCAAGTTTTGGAAGAAGAGTTTCTTGGTGGTACACCTATAGTAGCCAATGCAATGCTTGAGGCTAACACACCTGAATGAGTGGTTCAAGCCAAAAATCCCCAGAGGATCCTAAGCCTTGCATGCTCCCTAATCCATGCTTGGTTAGGAAGCAACTACATGACCAAGACTTTCCCTTGGGCAAAAATGCAGGTGGCTACCTCCCCTTTGACATGCATTTTTTACTTTTGTTTACATTGCATTGCATGAGCCTAAGGGTTTACATTTTTCCTGCTCACTTAGATCACACATTTTTCTTTGTTTACACATTCGTCAGCTTAGTTTACACATTGAATTTGAAAAATATCAAACATAAAAACATAAAACTACAAGAACACATGGCTTGAAAAGGCCTTAAACTAGTAGATGGCCCAGAACGGCCTAAAACTATCACTTTTCACGTTGCTTTTCTTTCATTCACATTTTAACTCTGTTTACAATAGGTATTGGTTGATTTTGTTTTTGTTATAGTTGATTTTTGTAGGATCTTGTAGACACACAACATGACCACGCATGTAGCATCACACCTTACACAAGCAAGGTAAGCACAAGTCCTGGCATCATGAGTTAAAACTGATACCACAAAATAGTCCTAGCATCATGACTTAAAACTGATACCATAGACATGCCCTAGCATCATGACTTAAAACTAATACCACAGAATATTCCTAGGGCCATGACTTGAAACTAGCACCACAGAATGTCCTGGGGTCATGAAAATAAATTGACACCACAGAGCTTTGTCCGGTATGAGACTAAACTACCACATCTGTTCGCGATGACGTGAAACTAGCACCCAGAGTCCACTAAGACTATAAACTGGTTTGCCTCTTCATAGTCCGCTACGACTATAAACTAGCAGCGCATTGTCCGCTACGATGCGAAACTAGCATTGTCTTTGGGTCATGACGTTAAATTGGCACAACATCCAACAGTCTGCTAGGACTATAAACTAGCACATCACGGTCAGCCAGGACTTTAAACTAGCATGTTGCTGATCTGATTCAAGCACCTACCATTGGTGAAACCCTTGGGAGCATTCACAGCATCATTGCATCCCATCATTTTGGTGATCTTTTGGATCACTCACTATTAGTGCAACTTTTAGAGGGCTCACAGCATCATCACCTTGGCACCTTTACTAGCTTCTTAAGCATTTGCAACTGGCACAACATTTGACACATTTTCAGCATCTTCGCATCTAGCACTTGTGGCATCTTCACATTTGACATTTACATTTGGCATTTCATTTGTAGCTTTCTTGTCTTCTTGGAGTTTTGTTTGCAGGATGACATGTGTGAGGCGTCTATACACAGATGCACTTCATCAAAGGATCACATTCTTCTTGATGCACGTATCTGGGTTAATCAATCCATTCATAAGTACATTCCCAACTCCTGATACATTCCCTATTTCCCCCATCATGCCCCCCTTATCCTATGCAATTACACCCCCTTAATACATTCTGTTCACCTCAAATCTCTTAAATACACTGTTGCACACTGTGACTCTCTAAGCAGTTGCAACGCAAAACATAGTATATGGTGCATGATAGAAAATGCAAGTGCTCGAACAGAAGTACATCACTAAAAGAAAGCTCTTTCAAAAACACCAAAGAGAAAAAGAAAAATAAAAGAAAAAACAAAAGAAAATAAAGAAAAAACAAAAGAAAAGAAGAAACAAACAAAAAAGAAAAAGAACAAAAAGGTCAAAGAGAAAAATGCATGGAAAAGGTCTTCATGACCCCATTGACATCATAAACAAAAGACTATTGGCTATTCTCATACAAGCCCTAGGCGAGAAGGAAATTGTCTTAAAAAATAATTACGCTCATGTCTCAAAGAGATCATGTTGCACATCATCGCGTGGCTTTGGTTGTTTACAACAGGCCTCGTAAACACTCTATAAGAGTCCCGTTTCTCCAAAGAACGCACCTCCTATGTCTTGGCTATGAGTTTGTTAAAACACTAGCTATGGACAAGGACCAAAGATATAGCTCATTTGCGTGAGAGCATTCCTCTCCCACAATCTCGGCAGCAATCATAGCCCTTGATCAACTCCTGACTTCCCCTGATTACAATCCCTTGCATCTTGAACTACATTCCTCGATCCCATGTACTTTTGTAAATAGTGCGATGACATTTGGCCAAGGGTCAATGGTTAATGCTTGATGCTTAGTTGTTCATGGTGTTTTGCACTTCTTTGTCGACACCTCTCGGGTGGACTCCTCCAGACGTCAACAAAGAGGGGCCAATGAAACACCACTAATTTTGGCCTAACACTTTGAAACAAGAACAAATCACACTTGAGATTGTAGAGGAAAAAATTTGAGCTTGTCCTAGGCACACATGCTAGCTTATCCTAGAACTCAGACTGGACTGCAAATTTTCTTACTCACATTGCAAGTCACGCTATGACGTGAGTCTAGCATGACCAACTTTCAGAGCCTTAAAATTGAGTCAAAATGACTTGATTTCAAGGGTGCAAGTCATCCTTAGGGTCCACTATTAACAACTATGGGTCCCAGCCTTTAGAAATTCTAGATTTCAGCTCGAAATTCCAAGTTTTTGAGGTCATGCTGCATGTCACGCTGTGGAGTGAGCCCCGCGTGACTAACTTTCAGAGCCTCAAAACTGAGTCAAAATGACTTGATTTCAAGGGTTCAAGTCATCCTCAGGGTTCAATATTGATAAATATGGGTCCCAGCCTTCAGAAATTCCTGATTTCAGCTCAAAATTGCAAGTTTTTGAGGTCATGCTACATGTCACGCTGTGGCGTGATCCTAGCGTGACCAACTTTTAGAGCCTTAAAACTAAGTCAAAATGACTTGATTTCAAGGGTGCAAGGCATCCTTAGGGTCCACTATTGACAACTATGGGTCCTAGACTTTAGAAATTCTAGATTTCAGCTCAAAATTACAAGTTTTTGAGGTCACGCTGTAGGTCACGTTGTGGCGTGAGCCCAGCGTAACCAACTTTTAGAGCCTCAAAACTGAGTCAAAATGACTTGATTTCAAGGGTGCAAGTCATCCTCAGGGTCCACTATTGACAACTATGGGTCCTAGCCTTTAGAAATTCTAGATTTTAGCTCAAAATTGTAATTTTTTGAGGTCATGCTGCATGTCACGCTGTGGTCACATTGCAACGTGACTGCAGTGTGACCTACTCAAAGTGGTTTCAAACAAGTCACATCCAGGCTCAAATTCTAGATTTCAGATCACTCTCAAGATCAACTATAGCTAGACACAGTTGCACTCAAGAATCAAGCTTCAAAATCACAATTTTGAACAAAATACATTATTTTCAAGTCATGTCATGCCGCATGTCACGCTGTGGTCACACTGTAGCGTGTCTCCAGTGTGACCTACCATAAATAGCTTGAAACAAGACACTTTTAGGCTCAATTCATCAATCACAGTTAGGCAATCCTTACAGTTCAAGAATCAAGCTTCAAAATTCCAAAATTTGGTGAAAAATTGCAAGTTTTTGTTGTAGCGTGAGGTCATGTCACGTTGTACCGTGAGTGTCGCATGCGCACGCTCAAGTCACGTTGAGATAAGATCAATCACGTTGACTCATGTTGGAAATTCTTGTCAAGAAAAAACACTTCAAACAACCATGGAACCACTCGAATCCACATCCTGCAGCAATCAAGTTGCAAATCCATAAGTTTCAAGCAAGCTAGATCCAATTTCTCTTGTTGTACATTATCATTTCATTGTAAATCTTCATTTGTGGGCTTGTCAAGCCCACATGGTCCAAATTGTACGTGCTTCCATGGGCTTGAGTAATCCACACGTTGTAAGCCTTTACAAAGATTCCACTGGATAGTTCTTGGTCCACACGTTGTAAGGCTTGCCCACACATGTCCAACTAACACATAACTATCCACTGGACATGTGTCACTTGATCTGTTTTTCTCTCATCCCTCAGCCATTGATTCCATTCTCGAATTTCACACCTGAGCCTAGCCCAAACCTATAAATACCTTGTCAATTCACATAAACCGGG
>MNCI01007659.1:270825-332431 GCA_015680685.1 Gnetum montanum
AGGAGGGTGGGGGGGTAATTTTTGAGCTAAATGGCTTAGGAAACTCAGATCAGTAATCCTTGGGCACTTGACACACTTTGATTGATAGCATCTAAGCACTTCTGAAACACATCACATTACATCATATCACATCACATCGCCCTGGGGCTTGGTGCTTGACCTGCCATCTACACGTGTAGCTACACTTTGACCGGTGCACATCTTTTTTATGCAATACAATACAGCTCATTTTGCTAGCCATTATATTGTTTTCTCTATTTTACATTCATTTCATGTTTTTTTACATTTTGATTATAATACCAGTTTAAGTTTACATTTCGTACTTGATGTTTCGTGTTTTAAAATATCAATTACGATAACCCTAGCGCAAACCATAGTTTATGCTCGAGGAAGTCCTTGGTTGATTTGCTTGCAGACCATCCAAGGCACTCTACCTTTGTTTACTTTTCCAGCTTGCCCTCAAGGATAAGGTAGGGTCAGCTGTGTCTACCCAATGATTTTTCAGTATTTTTTTTTCTTTCAACCTTACACTGATGATTTAGGTGAGTATAGTAGCAAAAACAACATATTCGCATTATAGCTTAAACCATGTTAGCTTAAAGTAGATGATACGCTATGCTATGCTGCCTAGCGTAGCAAGCATCTAATCAAAAGACTAAGAAACAAACACAAAGAAGAGCATTTACCGATGGGAGGCTATATCCTGCATAGTTTAAACCGCAATGATGGCTTCCCTCCCTCATCCGTATCGAGGGTCTCCTCAGCTGGATGAGGCCTCTTTCACCGCAACTTGGTGGCCACCATCTTAGTAATGAGACGTTTCCACTGCGATACGCTACCAAAAGCAATAGGGGACGCCTCTTCTATGCTATCTTGGCCACGAAAGTTGCGGGTCACCCGATCTTTAGTCGTCATAGAGAATGACTCCCTAACAGCTTCTAGGGGATCTTGGGCTTGGGTGGTCTGGAGGATTTGGCAGATCCATGGTTTGGAAATCTGGTTACAATCTCGCATAACTTAGACTCCATTCTCATGGACTACCAAAAACTCTGCGAAATGCTGCAAGTAGG
This sequence comes from Gnetum montanum, assembly GCA_015680685.1. NCBI lineage: Eukaryota > Viridiplantae > Streptophyta > Gnetopsida > Gnetales > Gnetaceae > Gnetum > Gnetum montanum. The sequence goes on from MNCI01007659.1 coordinate 271,896, forward strand.
ATATGTAAAAGGCATGATGCATGTTGAAATGAGACTCGTACTTCTTATGAAGCTTGACCATTTAAGTTTGCAAGCCTTTACAAAGATTTTTGGCCCAATTGTAATGGGCCCCCTCTTCCATGACCTCCTGCATCATCCAAGCTTACTCAATCCCAATAATTTTTCCTTGGGAAAGTAGCTGGGGAAACGCACAAGCATGGAAGATGAGGTAAATATACTTGGTAGCTCTTTGCTTGACCTTCTTCATGAGGATCCCCTTTCACCCTTTCACAACCCCTAGCCACTCCTCAATATCCCTCTGATGGTTCACCTCTTTCTTGGCCCTACAGGGAGACCATCAGTAGGGACACCGAAAAGGTTCGCGAATAGCTAGTCATTGATTTCAAGGACCACCTACATGCCGTGTACACGTGTGCGGAAGCGGTCTACCTTTTTGAAAAAGGAGTCGGCTAGGGCGAGCATATTAGCTCCAGGGATGCTTGGGTTCGTGGCTAGGAACAAATCTATGAGCCCAACATCCCGAAGGTGTTTGATCAGGGATTCTGAGGCCATGTTACATAACCAGTGTTGGTTCTCATCTACCCCTCATACTTGAAGTAGATGTTGGCCTCCTGATGCTCAGAGGTGATCACCGTCACCTCCTAGGACTTCTTCGTTGCTATAGTAGTTCACACGAAAACACAAAAAAGAAAAAAACATGTTAGACAAGGCATAAGTAGCAAAAAATAAAAAATAGCTACAACACTCAGACATGCAACAACCCACAGTTTAGCTTACCAGGTCTAGACAGTGATGGGAATGGTAGAAGATCAACCAAGACATCTTCAACAGTGATTGGTTTAAAGGGTGTCCATCCCCCATCCAACCAACCGGACTCCTTGCATCTATCGTAGAGCTTGGAATACCGTGTTGGGTATGTTTTGTAGTCACCCCCCATTGGCCTATCACACCTGCGCACATATTCTCAGTGAAAGAGAACTCCCGCAGTGCCATCTGTGCTAAGGCCAACATATCCATATTGTTGTGAAGCCCATTCTCGTTGATAAAAAACCTGGTAACAAAAAATAAATTGTTAACATTTGCCTAGTGTAGCAAACATTGCACAGTGTAGCAGAACATGTCTACAAAACTCACCCGTTGGCATAGTAAATGGTTCCTAGTGGATTCTGGAAGCACATTCCCATGTGACGCGTAATAAAAAAGTGTTGTATGGATGGTAGCAATTATACTCAGGCATCTCCCAGATCCAAGCTGAATGCCTCAAATATTTTGATTACTGAATAGATAATTCTCCCTACCTGCTGTTAATTGCTCCATCAGTCAAAAATCTCAGAATACCTTGATTTTCCCTAGGCAACAGTGTTTTTGTTATGACGGACACTACCTCCTCTGCCAAATATGACCAAATTCTCACACTAAAGTACTAGAGGAGAAATTGCAAGAAGTCCTGCGCTCCTTCTCGGAATCGAATTGCCTGCTGCCCCACATGTGCATGGGGCAGAGGAACATTGGTCATTGGTTTGCTTATGCAGCACAAGACTCCTACAATTTCTAGGACAATCAACATTGGCCTTAACGCCACCCTGCACAACATAATAGTACATGTTAACAACATGTTTGAGTGGAGTTCAAATACAACATAATAAAATTAGCATTTATCAGATAGCGTAGTACGATTCTCTTCATTCAAATAGCGTAGCAGAAAAATAAGAAGGCAATAGCGTAGCAGAATCAGCTTAGCGTAGTAACAACAAAACTAAAGACAAATCTTTAGACAAAGAAGAATTTAATACACTGTATCCATTCAACAAATCTGCCTGACAAAGCGATTAGCATCACGTCGTGATAGAACACGTGTTATGCTGTCACATCATGCATATAGCCAAACCCTCCTGAGGCTCGTACGCTACGCTATATGCATGCCAAGTGGCTCAAATCGTCCAAGCCTTTGCGGAAATGATAGCCGTAGCAATGCCAGTCTAGGCAACATTACATATAACTTTAGCATAGCGTTCGTACGTCTGTCGTGGCTGAAATGGCAATAGCGATAGTGTAAGGGCCAAAATAACGATAACACGATGACAAAAAATAGAGATTGCAAAGCAAAAATCACAGAAACAAAAGCAAGAAAAGTAGAAACAATAATAGAGGCATAAGAAAATAGAGGAAGCATAGTAGCCTACCGATCCAATGGTGTCTCCTCTCGCATCATGATGCATGCCTGCAATACATGCCCTAAGGTCTGCTTCACTTCGTCAACCTTGGTGAGTGCAGGTGTTTGCATTCTTTCTTGGGAGCCATTGTTTCGCTTACCAACTCTTTCTTTGTTTCTACGTTGAATCACTTATTTTCAATTAGTGCAATCACTTTATGCTCTAAATGGCTTTGTGTTATTACGGTGAAAATGTTGAGTTTATCAGGGGTAAGGAAGACTACATCCCAGCAGGTTTTCCACTTTATCTTAAATAACATCGTGACAAGGTTTGCGCTTCTAATGACTATTGTGACTGATAATGGACCACAGTTCAGTAGTGCAATCTTGGCATTAGGCAATCATTCTCTTCACCATATTACCTGTAGGCGAACGGACAAGCAGAGTCTACAAAAAAGGCCATCATCAATTTGCTAAAAAAAATGCTTAACAACTGCAAGAGGTGATGGCATGAGCAAATCCTCTATGTGCTGTGGGCTTACAGGACGACATGTAGGACTGCGACAGGTAAGACACCTTATAGTCTTGTTTATGGATCTGAAGCGGTGTTACCTCTTCAGTTGCTAGTACCATCGCTTTGGATGATCCTATCAAATGTCATGAGCGATGCCCAGCACAATGTGTTAAGGATCATCGACCTCAACTCAATAGAAGAAGAGTGCATACAAAAATTGGGTCGCATAGATCATTATCAGAGGAAGCAACGGTAGAAGCACTATGCAAATTCGCATCAATGGCCAATACAGAAGGGAGACCTCATTCTCAAGGCTATTCGTGAACATATGAAAAAATGCCTAGGAAACTGGGAAGGTCCATACATGGTCACAAAATATTTTTGGAATGGGACCTTCAAGATGGTTGACATGGATGACAATGAGTTTACAAATCTGGTGAATCACTCGTATCTCAAGTTGTACTACATTTGAAGCATGAACATGGTAAGCAATTGTTCGCTATGACGTAAAATTGGCAAACCAATGTCTGCTATGACATAAAACTGGCAAAGGTGAGCACGTGTTCACTATGATGTAAAACTGGCAAAGCATGTCCACTACGATGTAAAACTAGAAAAGCTCATCTGCTATAACGTAAAATTGGTGCAGATCGTCCGCTATGACATAAAATTGGTGTAGACAGTCTGCTATGACTATAAACCGGCATAAACTATCTGCCATGACGTAAAACTAGCAAAGTACGATTTGGTAGGACCTTAAACTAACTCATACACCATCTGCTACGATGATAAACTAGCACAACGGTCTGCTAGGACCTTAAATTAGCACAATGACCATCCCCCATGATGATAAACTAGCATAGAAGTCTACTGGAACTCTAAACTAGCACAACGGTCTGCTAGGACCTTAAACTAGTGAACCACGGTCTGCTAAGACCTTAAACCAGCACATCATGATTTACTAGGATCTTGAAATGGGTTCGTGGCACGTCCCCAGCATGCATCATGACTCATTAAGCAAGCAAGCATGCATGGTGCCAACACGGGGTGGGACGTTGCAGTTATAGAATGTAGTTAACGATGCTAAGAAAACACCCTCTGGAATATATGTAGCACCACTTCCCCTGGCATCTTGTTGATCCTACAGAGATGTCTTATGACATCTTGCTAACTCTTTGGAGCTACTGCCACCACGACTCATTACCCTAGTAGTAGCTTTCCTGGTCAGCGCCTGCTACTGGAGTTCTAGCAATATTGTGGCCTAGCCACAATGTTGCTATCCCCCAGCCCTCACCTTTGTCTGAGCCCAAAAGACGTTTAGCTGTTAGGCACCTCTCCTTGTAGCTGAACTGCATAGTGTTTGCCTTGGATGGGGACTCCTGGGCACTTGTATCACAATAACTCCTAGCCTCCTCGATGGCAACTCCTCCATGCGGATGCTACCAAGGTCGTTGCTAGCCTTCCTGGTTTGGACATCGCATGCCTCAGCAAGAACATCCAAAGCTCCAACAGCATCCAAAACAAGCAAGATCTTTGCCTTCGTTTTGCATCATGGTTGTTTCTTTTAGTTTTCTCTCTGTTGTGTTTACAGGATATGTGCCGGAGGGGTGTCGGTCAGAGGTGCATTTCGCCACAGTGGCAAGATGCTACATCGTTACAAGGTGGTTGTCTTGATTAGCTTGGCTACTTTGGAGTGCACATCATATCCTCCCCCTTAAACCCCTTTACCTTATTCCTTACACTCACGATCCACTCTCTCACCTATTTTACAAGCTTTTCCTGATACCTATAAAGCCCTCCCATATGCTCGATCGCAAAGTCCATGATGTGCGTAACACAGCTCGCTGCATGGGAAGCATCTGTAGGTGGGTTAAAGCCCCATGTGGATGTAACACAACTCATCCTAGGAAAGAAACACCTGTCCTGCAACAACAAGGTTGTTTACAAATGTAAGCGGCAAAACAACAAAAGGAAAAAGTGTAAGAGAGCAAAAGCTCATGCTTAAAAAAAATGTGCCTAAAATGGATGGCACAACAGCTATTTTGCAATCATCCTCTCTAAGCATTCTAATGAGAGGTCAATGGTCAGTAAAAGAAAAGATGACCATGCAAACAACTCCCTCACAAGCACTTCGATGAGGGATCCTACTAAGTTTCATCTTTACCATTTTTCTGAACCTCGTTCCCCTTGCTTAAACTTTCCCTTTTCCCCATATAACCAATGCAGCACTCAAGCATAGCTAGGTGACATCTTGGCGATTACCGAGGAATGATGTTAGCGTGTAGTCTTTTGGGATGTTTTGTATTCTTTGTCAGCCTCTCTTGGGCCCGTCCTCTAGACGTAGATAAAGAGGGACCAATGAAACACCCTAAAATTTCAAGGCACTCTTTCTTCACCAGGATCACTAGGGTCTTAGAACTTGAGGCTCACATTTCCATAAGTGTAGCCTTGTGACAGTTTGACACGATGTTGAAAGTTTTTGGCAGTGCTCACGATGTGTGAAAAAGTTCAACAGGTTTTCTTGTGGAAGAGTTTGCTATGTTATCCTACGCTATGTAGCATAGCAGGCCTCGGAAGACAGTTGCTTAGGCAACCAAACTATTGCAGAACAAAGTGCTACGCTATGCTATGCGACGCAGCGTAGCACAGTGTAGAAAAGGTGAAACAGAAAGGCCCAGCTTACCAAGTGATCCCAATTGCACTCAGCAAGCGCTTTGGCCTTCAAAACCAACTGCCTCATTCAACTTCAAGCCCTCAACAGAGCTTCTCATCAAAAAATGGTAGATTGAGTAAAAAGCAGGCTATGTTGGCTGCTACACTATGCTATGCTACATAGCGTAGCATAGCATAATGACAATGCAAGAAAGGCAAAAGGAATCTTAAAATGAAAGATCAAAAAATTCAGAGGCTTCACGTCACAAAGAGCAAAGGTTACAGATTGTCAGCATCATCTTCAAACAAAACGTCTACAACTTTAATGCAAATCGTAGTTAAGGCCAGCTACTATGCTATCCTATGCTACGTAGCATAACATAGCGTAGAGAGCATGTGGAACCAACCAAAACACTTCAAAAGCTACCAACACCTGCAATTAACTCCAATGGAAATTTCTCCTTCAAACTAGTGGCTACACTATGTTACGCTATGCTACGCTACATAGCGGAGCACAACGTAGCAAGCAACTATGCTATGCCAACATGCTACACTCCATAGCATAGCAGATGGCTATGCTACATCAGTGTGCTTCACTCCTTGTCTACATCATTGGCATACCTGATCCCAACATCTTCAATTCTGATAGCATGATTACAGCGTGATAGGTCCATGACCAGCTTTGCATGCTCATGCAGCATAGACACGTCAACATCTTATGGGTCTAGGACACATGTCATCCAGGCCTCATTTCTTGCGTTCTCCTAGCCCTATAAATACCCCAACGAGCAACGCTCAAAGGGTTGGCAAAATTGAGAATTCGGTTGGCAAATTTTAGGGTTGTTGGCAAATTTGGTTGGCAATTTTGAGCATTGTTAGCATTTTTTATTGGCAAGTTGAGAAACTTTAGCAATTGTTAGTTAGAAAAATTGTGCAAAGGGTGGGCAAAAACAAATCCCTAGTTGACAAGTTGGCTCTATAGCATTTCTTCTTATTGGCTCTTAACTTTGTGTTCAAGTGCACAGTTGGCTTGCTTTGAATGCCCTGGTTACTTTTGGGATCTCTGTGCTTCCCAGTGTTGCGCAACCGATTATATCCATCTTGAGAAAGCAAAGCCGTAATCTTGAAGCGGTGCATTTCTTAACTCTAGTTCGCTTTATTTTCTTGCTTATCATTGCATTCTACATCGTTTTCACTTCCTTGCATTTAATAATTGTTATTTTATGCTATAAACATTGTTTCGAAAAAATATGTTTGCAAAAGGTTTAGTGACACCAACTAAGTCCCTGTTTGATCGACCAGATGGTTCAGGGTGTCCTATTTCTATTTTATCCAGCATGGCCCTCGCATGGATCTGGGTTAAAACTATCCAACCGACGACCTCTCGGTGTTTCCAGCCACTAACGTTTTTGGTCGCTACACTTCTGCGACTTGTGACTTGCACAACCCTTGTTCCAATAGCCATAACTCGCTCACTAGCACTTCGATTCTTATTTTCAAAGAAGCTACTTGAACTCGGAGTGTTCAACTTAGTCGTGGGGGAGGGGTACACTCCAAAGTGTGCATAAATTTTTTGGAATTTGTCATCGCCTGAAGGATACTATAAAGGATAATTGAAAAAAAAAACCAAACAAAAAATGATGATAAATATGTGTCAAAAACAATATTATCTCCTCACCTGCACTAAGAAATTAAATTTTAAAGCCACGTAATCAAATTAGGGGCCCAATATTAAAAATTTTAGGGGACATTTCCATAGGATTTTCTAACTCTGGATCACACGAAATAAGAAACAAATTCATTAAGGTAGAAGTAAGGTATAAGTTAAATTTTGTAAAAAACCTTACTAATTGTCGGACTCATGTGATTGTAAATGGCCCCTAAACGTGGACAACAAGAAGGACCCTCTCAAGGTGTGTCCAAGCAACCTAGGAGAGGTAGAGAACAAGCATCTCCCGAACAACATGCAGAGTAGGAGGTGCAATTGTGTAGCATCCATTAAGAGATTCCTGCTACTGTGCAGTTGGGACAGGCAGAAGGAGGAGCTACTAAAGCACCTAGATAGGGAAAACACCTCATGTTGTCCTTGGAGTGTGTTTAGGCTATTCGAGAAAAGTCCACATTGGCAACTGTGATCGTGGAATTAAATTTCAGACCTTTTACGGAATTCGCTCCTGAGACCGTTAGGGACCAACTCAAAGGGTTCCCATTTTGGCCCGTCCTCTCTAAAAGTGGTGCTTGGTACTTTGGAGAAACATATAAATTTTGGCATAATAAAGAAGAAGGCACCACGGTTGACATTTGTGATGTGTCTGTAGATTTTTCCACCAAGGACATCTCAGAAGTGTTGAACCTTTTGAATATAGGATCAAAAGTTGCTCACCTGTCCACTCACTCTGATGCTTATGCACGAAGAGTCTAGTTGGACAAGGTGTACAGAAAAGAAGATAAGACATATGTAGAGTTGACATTGAAAGAAAGGATATACTTCAGGATTGGTACTTATCACATCTTGCACATAAGAGGATTAAATAGAATTTCAACATATACAGCAAGAGAAAGTGCAATATTGATGGGAAAGGTTAATGCTAACCTTCCTCACCTGTATCTCATGGAGATCTTAATGTGGTTTGAAGAATGCAAGATAGGGAAGTTCGCGTTGCCCTTCCCTTGTCTCATTAGGAAGCTGTGCGAATGTGGTGGTATTATGGGGTACACCAATGACATTCCTAGAAGAGTTGAAAATGCTTCTTTCATCGAACTACTAAAGCCACTAGCCTAAAGGAAGAGTGCTAGTGAGACATTGGAGCCAGAGTAAGAATAGATGGTGGGGTCCACTACAACTCAAACTACAGGGCCTAGCCAACTCCCAAGCATAGTGCCTAGTCAACAACAAGTAGGGCCCAACATGAGCTAGTGAGACCAACCACCACCACTGCCATAGGATTATAGACCGTCGATGAGCCATCTTAGGGCCATTGCTGAGATGGTCAGTTGGGGAAGTCATGATGATGCTAATCTCTTTTGCATCATTGAAAACACTATATGACCCACAGTTTCTATTAATCATGCATGGGATGATGTGTCCATACAAACAAGAGGAGGGGAGACCCATTGGTCACAAAAAATTTCAAGGAATGCTACGTCTTTCTAAGTGCAATTGGAAATAGGTGAAGGGGCCACAATGGTGGCCATGTAGCACCAAGATGTAGCGGGAGCCATAGAAGTGGTCACAGACCACATCAAAGAATCTTTCAATGTCCCTATTGTGTCACTGGTAGATTTCATAGGAGCACGAGATGCTCAAACTCTGGCTGATCCCTCAATGATTCCTACAGAGTATGAGGATGTCCTTGATTGATTGTTGCAGACAGGACAAGTAATGACGTCCTTGTTTGACATCCCACAAGATTTCATGGTAGTGCAATTAGACCTCATCTCCACTAAAAGAAATATGGTCATGGCAGAGACCAGGGTTGAGCATGCAGAAGCAGAGTTGGCAAGACTCCAAGAAAGGCTTGTTACCCTGCAAGTTGCACAGTGGAACCCATCTCAGTTTGTTCCCGTAGACTAGTTGGACACTTTTAGGATGGAGTAGCTTAATAAACTACTGGCGGACAATAAAAGAGTGGCAGAGAGAAGAAGAAGGCCAACTAGGATGCCTCCAAGGCATAAGCGCAAACCTACACTCATGCCAAGGCACTCAGGACCTTATAAGAATAGAATAAATAGCTTGCTGCTAATAATCTTTGATTGACCACTGTGGAGAAATAGAAGAATGTTCTTGAGAAAATTTTTTAGCAATTACGAGGTAGTTGATCAAGGTCAACCAAGACATGAACCGTTTGGCCAAAGAGAATCAAACCATCTCAATGGAGGAAGTACACACAATCTGTTAGAAGATGACCATTAAAATAAGCATGTGGACAAATGAGGCCAAGAGACATGAGAAGTTATAGTAGCATTTTAGAGACCAGGTGTGGATGTACAAGCAAATCATAAAAAAGGAGATCCATATGGCCAAGGCCCACATCAACACCTTTAGTGCTCAACACACTGATTGGTGGATCATATTGGACATATATGCATTTGCCCACCAGGTAGAGCTTAAATTCCATGACTTGTAGATTCAAGATCTCATAGAGTACATGGGATTGGCAAACCTACGGTATGCCAAACTAGCCATGTTGATAGTAGGATGCCCAAGAATAGAGCTCGAAAAGCAGGTAGCTACCACTTATGCTAAATATGAAGCAGAACTTGCAGAGCATAAGAAAACATTGTAGAGGCTAGAAGTCAAAAATTCTAAACTAGAAGTGGTTAAGGCTAGCTATGAAGGATAGAAAGATGTCGTAGCAGACTTGGCTCAATGGCTTATAGATTTCCAAGAGTATAGGGACAAAGCTAGAGCCTACGAGGAGGAACAATAGTTGTTTGCAACCTGGTACATTAAAGTAAATAAGATGTTTTTGCAACTACCATGTCCATGGGAGGTGCCGACTCTATCAAATGTTGGAGCATCAACATGGATGACACAAGATCCTTGAACTAAAGAAGAAAAATTCCAGGCACTATTGTAGAGCCATCAAATTCCAAAACTTAGAGAACAACACAAGGGGAAGTGTCCCATGGGGGAACCACCACCACTAGGGACCACATGAGTTTCACAAAATTTTATATTTTTTTGTGTGTCTGTTCCAATTTTGTTCTATTCAATTCTCCACTATGGCATAAATAAAGTCCTAGTTAGTCAATAATCCCATACATCTCCACTATGTAATCAATGGAACTTGTTTTCATTTTGTTCGACTTGAGGACAAGTTTTCATTCAGTCATGGGGGTATGATGAATCGTGATTCATTAGGCTCTGATATCGGACTCGCGATATCGCATACGTGATATCGTAGCCTGGCTAGCGATATCGGATGCACGATATCGTGACTCCTGTGCAAGCCTATAAATACACATGTAGGCGCAAGGGGTTGGAAGTCAGTTTTTAGAATTAGTTCGTAGTTCATTTTATAAGTTAGCTTTCATTTTAGTTCTTCACCCTTTTCCCGTAGTGCATGCCCATAGTGTGATGATTGTAATTGTACGACACATTTATTCGAGTGTGACGTACTTGGATATGCACATGACCAAAGACAAAGATCGAGATTACTTCATCATTTTAGCATTCACTTAGTTTAATTATTTAATTGTTATTATTATTTATTGCTTTCGTAGTTAATATCTCTTCACCCTAAACTCCTTAAACGTAGAATGAGTATGACTTAATCAGAAGCATTTAAGTGTGACTACTTGGTATCCCAGTAGCGTACCTAGGACATGCGCTTGGTAATCCCAGTAGTAGTCGTACACGAGGTCCAAGATGTGTATGGATGATTAAGGGATGGATGCTCATCACACTTAGGCTAGCTTAGACTCTCTCTCCCTTTTCCTCCTAGCTTAATTAAAGTTATTTCCTCTAGGAGTAGTACTAGTTTAGGACTGCATTATACACCTCACTTTGGTCTAAACCATATGTGACAAAGCAAATACTAGTCTAGGTGGGAAGACAATGAACTGTGATCAACACATAACTATCTAGATACCAAAACTAGCCCATCTGCAGAGTTCACCCAGATCATGCATGAAATGCTTGTATTCATATGGTTGAGTGTAGGGCTACCTCGCCACTCATCAACATAGAAATACTTATATATATATATATATATAGAGTGTTAACTAATGTTTGTTTTTCTTTAGCGTGATATGTAGGTTGTTACCATAAATGATATGGAGAATAATGCTCAAAGCTTAATGAGGATCTTTGGTAGAGTAAGTATAACAAAACAAAAGAGGGCTTACATTACATTTGAACACTTAGAGAATGTAATCCCACTATTAATTATTTTGTCTTCTCATCAGAATAGATAAGGGATGTTGCAAGATGCTCATGGATAGTTCTCTAAGGAACTAGCTGATGTTGCGTCATATGATCTTAAAGAGATCCTAATTAACAATATCCTGGAGGATGGTTACAAATTTTATGTGCCATTAGAGCTAGTGTATAGTGACTATGAACCTCATTAGAGGTAAGAGCTCCAAGACCAATTATGGAGGAGTAGGCTTGCCATAGATTTAACTCTAACCATTCAGATGAAGTGAAGGATGATAAAGTAGAAAAGAAAGAAAAAAGGCTAATTCATCACAGAGATCCATCATTAGGAACCATCCACTGTAGTGTAAACAAAATTCTTGATACTCATCTATTCCCTAGGTTCCAACATCTATACTTATCTAGATCATCCAATGATGATGATGTTCCTTTATTTGACTACGATGACTATCATAAATTGAATGAAGTTGTTTATATTTCATGAGAGCATGTTCATGATGGCCACATGAAATGGATCAACATGGTGAATGCTCCAACTTATAGGGGACTTATTAATGATGATCCTCAGCTACACATGTAGGCATTTGATAATGCTTACTACTTGCAAGGGATTGTTAGTGATTGATAAAAGTTATAGTTATTTCCCTTGGAGTAGGTTCAGTCTAATGGAAAATCACCTTCAATCTCACTAAATCTAGATATTATGAAAAGACAAATGATATGCTATAAAATAAGAAAACTACCTATCTTCAATTATTGAAAGAAGATTACATTAGGGTTCTAAAATCCACAAAACATTCAACAACGTATCAAAATACTTAAATGGTGCTATAGAGAATGAGACTCTACAACCACATAATGGATTTTTTTAATGTAAGATACAACTAATAGAGAATCTCTTCTGCAACCTGAGATTGAGATCTAAACTCATAATCAAGACAAAATATACAAGCCAATCCACCATACAGTTGACTTGGAGTTGTAACCACATATGCACTCACTCAATATTCTCTATGATACTCTTGCTCAAATTCATTTCATAAACTTTCATGACATCTCATTGTCATCATCATTATGATATATGCATGAAAAAAAACCAATATTTATTGACATAGTGAGCTAAAGGCTAGAAAAGCTTCCTCAACCTCAACTTGAAGATCCCATGATGTTTCTATGTTTTTCTCCATCATTTTGGGTATTTCTTGAAAATATAATAGTTAATTTTGAACGTTTACTTTTTTGGGTCATATTTGATCTTGCTTAGATGTATTATGATAAACTAAACATGTAAGTAAGACATCTCATCTTGGCATAAGACATCTCCACAAGAGATGAGATATCTCAACTCAAATTGGGACATCTTAATTGAGATGTTCAACATTTTTCAAGATGTCTCATACCATTGTGAGACATCTCACTTGGAATAACTATCAAACATTCCAAATGTTTTCTCAAGTTTCCAAATGTCTTTACTAAGAATCTAGATCTTGAATAAGATATCTTTTTAGCCTTCAAGACATTTCCATAGAGCTTAAAACTTGCAAAAACCACATGTAGTAAAGAGAACAAAGGGTTGGAAGAGGTGTCTCTACACTAGCTCTTCCATGGGGGGTGGGGGGGGTGGTGGTGTTGGGGAGGGGTAAGGATGAATAAGTTTCCTAGATCAAAACTTAAACAAACAAAGTACACACACAAGTTTATGTTGTTTCCCAACTTGGGTACTCCACACTTGGAGGGTAGATCAAAGCACATCTTTAAACTTTATTACTTTCAAATTGTTGTTGATGGGTCTCCACCATGTGTAGTCATCAAGCCCCACTTTGGAGTGTTGTACTGTAGCATGAATCACTCAACCTCACAAGGTTCTATTAGGCTTGGAAATGTGATTTCAAGGCTTCCAAAACCTTTACAATCTTAAATTTTTCACCAGAGTGTTGTACCATAGCACCAACAACACAATCTCGTAGGATCTCGACAAGCTCAAGGAACTCAGCCTCAAGGCAACAAGAACAAGAATTACAAGAAATGATTGCAACTGAATTTGCTAATCCTTGCATAGTACAAAGCAAAAATGATTAGATAATGAGGAGCAATAGATAATTAAATGATTACAAATGATTGTACAATGAATACAACAGTGCGTGCACATTTTCAAATGCATATGAAGTCTTCTTATAGTTGTCATGTTGCTAAATCATTCTCAAAACTTATGCAATGGCTAGCTAACATTCACTAATGGTCATGGGAGATGTCTCTTTGAATTTTCCTTGAGATCTAGGAAGATGTCTTTGTTTTTTGAAAGACATCTTTATAAAGTTTGCATCCTAGAAGACATCTTTGCTCAATGGAAGATGTCTTTCTATATTTGGTCTACATTTTATAAAGATGTCTTTGCCTCATGAAATGTCTTTGGTTGGCGAAACACCTCTTTCTAAATTTTATCTAAGTTCATCCCAAATTTACCAAGATGTCTACTACTTCCCAAAGACATTTTTCTTTACTTTCTCTTACATGATCAGAGATGTCTTTCTTCACTTTCTCTTGCATGATGAATGCATTGTTCCTTATCTGAAATTGTGCTCAATCCAAGTTCTTATCTTGTAAGCACAAAAACTACACATAAACAAAAAAACCTTGTTTTCCATTTTCCTTAATGTTTTGATATACCAAAACCAATAGGTCCACAATCTTCCCCTTTTTTTTGGTAATGTTAAAAACTTAAGAAAATGGATTAGCCTTGTTCCAATAATTCACAATACTTCTCCATCTTTTTAGACATAACCAAAAATGTCAAACCTATAGATATATATCAATATATACATAATTATCATAAAAGATATTCTAAGGAAAGCATAAAGACATATAAAGTACTATGGTAGCCAAGGATTAGGATAAGCATGGAGGGTCAATAGGACATGAAGAAAGTAAAAAGGGAGGAATAAAAATCAATAAACCACATAAAGAGAATTAGAAAACACACCATTTTTCCATAATCATCTGCAAAATGTGTTACATCAAACTGGCCATAAGCATCTCAGAGTACAACTATCCAAAGATCAATCACATATGTGCAAAATCCCAAAATCACATACGTGAGAGCCATAAAATGTCTCCTCCTTTTTGATAATCAAAATAAGAGAAAAAACATCCTACTGAGGTCTTAATCACTAACCTTGGTAGCATCCTTAGAATTATAATCCATCATTGATCAAGATGGATGATAAGTATCCTTCTCATTATCATCACTATTGGTGCTAGGATGGCTAGATTTTTGAGTGTCCTCATCTAAGGACTCAACTCGATGTATTGGAGTTCATCAAGGACAAAGCTTCACTAAAAATCAAGAGGAAGCTGGTGGAGTTGTTGGTTGCTAACCTAGGACCCATTGGGACGTGGTTTCAAAGATGCTCTCCATAGCTTGTTACTTAAAAGAGCTAGGAGCATCAACATGAGATGGAGTAGTAAAAGTAGGAAAAAATAGAATATGGTGCTTCAACTCTCACATGGAAGCATGGTGATCTCCCTGAACACTAGTTAGGGGTACCTTTGGCTCAGAATATGATTCCATTCCTAAGTTGTATGTGCATGAGAGACCTGCTGTTGAAGAATGCAGTGGAGGAACATGAGCATCCTCCTTGTTGTCAGGAGGAGGAGTGACCCCCTTAAATACCTATCCATTAGAGGGAGGAGGAATCCTAGCCTCATCTAAGCTCTTTTGTAAGTAAGAGAGGTTCCTTCCAAGCTTCCCAATGGCTTAGGTAATGGGTCTAAATAGCCTCTTTAGAGAGGAAGCAATCTAAGCTTCAGAAGATTTTGATCTTCTTAACTGTGGTGAGGCCTTCTTTTGTTTTAGTGATATGGTGCTAGATCCTACTGCTACTATGTGAGAAGAAATCCTCTTCTTTGCATACTCACTAAGACTCCAATTTCCTTTAAACAAAGGAAACTCTGGGATAGTCACACCCTTTTGATGGATCAACACGCTAATGAGGTATGGGTACCCAAGGATTCTCTCCCTGGCATAGAGACTTAGAATGTCTCAACAAAGAATGTGACCTAGATCTGATGGTAACCCTATAAGCAAACAATATAGTACAAAATCCTAGTTGGTAACAAATAACTGTAAATTCCTCCCTTCACCATTATATTATACAAAATAATAACTGACAAGGTGGAGGCATTTAGGGTCATCTTGCTCTACTTAATGTGACCCTGATCAAAAGACATATCTCTCCCAAACAGTAAATCATAGAATTTGTCATGAGCTATGGGCATAATACCATTTGTGTAAATGTCATGCATATACTTTATAGTAACTTGGAGAACATTAGGACTGGAAATACCCAGAAGTGCATTACAAATTTGAGGAGATACTTCAACAACAATCCCACCAACAGTGAATGTAAAAGCCCTCACAATTGCATCAGAAATAATAATGTTACAATAGAATTCTTGAATTAACACTTCAAGCATAGGAAAATTCATGGAAATGAATGTAGTCCAGGGTAAAAACTTAAAATAATCTAACAAAGCTTGTTGTCTATGTAGAGGGGAATTAAGAGATTACTCAAAAATAATGGTGGTGGTTCTTGAAGCCTCAAACTTATGCTGGGCTCATGTACTTCAAAATTGGGGTCTGTATGAAGGCAGCACACTACTAGAACTTACTCTTACACATTTCTTGGATGGATTTTTGGATGTACCAACCTTCTTGTGGGAAATTTCTTCCAAAATCACCATGAATGGTGGAGCCCTAGTCGTCTTTGTGTGGTCTTTGTGGAAGAGCACGACAAAAATGGAGGTTTTATCTTTTATAACAACAGGTAAATGAGGGCTTTGAATGAAAAATGAGACATATTTTTTGATAGAAAGACATATTTTTCACATGTAAAAATTTGGTAGATGTCTTTGATTCATCAAAGACGTATTTCCTACAATAAACAAAAAAACTAGAGAGACATCTTTCACTTTCGAAAGACATCTTTCTTCAAAAGTAAAGATGAAATTTTGGAAGGTTGCCATTGGATAATGGTCTTAATTAAACCTTGAAAAAAAAATAAAAAATTATATCTACCTACCTATCATGCTATTAGAAGATGATGGTGTATAAAGAGCTAAGGAATGTATTTCATCCTTTAAGGAATCTCCTTTGAACCGAACATCCCCAATGTTCAATGCATGACTTACTCTTACAAATTTTTTAAGGAAAGTGTCATGATGCCCTTGGTTCTATTTAATTATCCATTCACTTTTAATAGCCTTGGTCCTTGGGTTGAATTCCAATCTTCATTGTGATCCTACATAAAACCCTTTCTTGGTGCACTTTGATAAAACTAAGGAGTCTTGTCATATGTCCATGTACTCATATGATAAAAATTTAGATTGCATTCCATTTATTTATGTCCAATATTTTTATAGTAATAAATTCTAATTCTCCTATTGGAAAAATAATTAGAAGGACCAAACCTTTGAGGAGTTTTATGTTGGATAGAAGCTTCCCTTGATGTAGAGTCCTTGTTCTTTGATGGTTCCTTTAGATGAGATAAAGGTTCCTCTTCTTGGTGTCAACATCCAAGTCCACCTTTGTCTTGTGGGCTTCTTCTATTTCTAAGTACCATTTGAAGGGACTCCCTTCCCTTCATTAATTTTTCATATATTAGTTTAACATCCACAACTTCCACTTTGGCCTATTCTAAAGATAAAGTTAGATTCTCATTCTCAGTCTTTAGGTCTAAGAGTTGTTTATTAAGATTGAAAATAGTTAAATTTAACAAATATATTTCATGTTATTTAGACTTAACTTGTTTATTTAACTTAGTACAAATATTTTGAAAATTCAAATTTTCTGTACATAATAGATCATACCTTTCATTATCATCTAGTTCATTGTTTGATGAATCACCATCAGTGAGGGCCATGTAGATGAGCTCAAAATTTCTTGCATCTTCCTCCACTTCTTCTTCACTCTATTCCCCATCATCCTAACTTGTATAGAATCAATCACCTATAGATTTTATGTTGATTGAATCTTTGCTGATATATCCCTTTGTTCTCTCTAGTAATTAGTTGTCAAAGCTTTCTGGTGAGAAGAGAAATCTCTTCTTCACTACCCTTGTCATGTTCATTGACCTCCTTCTCCTTGGAGGTAGTCTTTAGAGCAATAGGTTTTTCTTGAATTCTCCTTAAGTTATTAGATTCATTTCATAGGTGATGAGAGCACTTTGAAGTTCCTCAAATTTTAGAGTTGAGAAATCTATAATTTCCTCCATGACTATGACCTTAGGCCTAAACTTTGGTTGTAGAGTTCTGATAATTTTGATGATGACGTCGCTTTCAAGAAAGTCTTTCCCTATTCCTCTAATGGCTACAACAAGATTGTTAGCTCTAGAAAAATAATCCTTGATTTTCTCACCTTTTTGCATTTTGTGTTTATCATATTCACTTTGCAAAATTAATAATTTTGATTGCTTAACAATATAGGTTCCTTCATAAGTAGCTTTCAAAGTTTGCCAAATTTCTTTCATCATTTTACATCTTGCTACCCTATTAAATTTAGATTTATTCAAAGCACACTATAAACAATTTTTTTTGAATCAAACATGAACTTATCATTTTCTTCTTATGAACATTTGCTTGAAGGCTTGATGATGTTGATGGTGCCATTGATAGGTGGAGTGTATCCTTCCAACATTGACTCCTAGAATTTAAACTCCATGGTTTGAAGAACCTTGGCATTTTGGCTTTCCAATAGGAAACGTTGAATCTATCAAACATGGGTGGCTTTGTGTAAGAAGTTCTCTCCATTGTTTACTCTTGAAGCAGATGATGCAATAAAGAGTACCAAGCTTTGATACCACTTATGGATCATTGAACTTAAAAGGGGGTGGGGGGTTGATGAATAGGTTCTCCAAATAAAAACTTAAACAAACAAAGCACACACAGAAATTTATATGGTTCCCCAACTTGGGTACTCCACACTTGAAGGATAGATCAAAAGCATACCTCTAAACTTTGTTGCTCTTAAATTGTGGTTGAAGGGTCCACACTCTGTATAGTTGTTAAGCCCCACTCCAAAGTGTTATACCACAACACAAATCACTTAATCCTAGAAGGTTCCATCAGACTTGAAAATGTGGTTTCAAGGCTTCCACAACCTTTACAATCTTGAGTTTTGCATTGGAGTGTTGTGCTATAGCACCAACAACTCAGTCCTACAGGATCCTGACAAGCTCAAGGAACTCAACCTCTTAGGGTAACAAGAATAAGAATTACAAGGAATGATTACAATTGAATTTGTTGATCCTTGCACAATTAGGTACAACACATTGTACAAAGCCAAAATGATTAGACAATGAGGACCAATAGAGAATTCAATGATTACTAATGATTGTATAATGAATACAACAATGCTTGCATATTTTCCAATGCATATGAAGTCTTCTTATAGCTATCATGTTGCTAACTCCTTTTTGAAACTTATGCAATGGCTAGCTAATGGTCACCAATGATCATGTGAGACATCTTTCTCATACTTGAGACATCTTTCTAAATTTTCCTTTAAATGTGGAAATATGCCTTTGTTTCTTAAAAGATGTCTTTCTAAATTCTTCATTTTGGAAGACATTTTTGCTCAATGGATGACATCTTTTTGTATTTGGTCTGCATTCTATAAAGACGTCTTTGCCTAGGAGAAGATGTCTTGCTATTTCTAAAGATGTCATTTTGAATTTTCTTTGAGTTCATCCCAAATTTGCCAAGATGTTTGCTGCTTCCCAAAGATGTCTTTCTTTATTTTCTCTTGCATGATCAGATATGTCTTTCTTCACTTTCTCTTACATGATGAATGCATTGTTTCTTGTTTGCAATTGTGCTCAATCCAAGTTCTTTTCTTGCAAGCACAACAACTACACACACATACAAACAAACTTTGTTTCCATTTTTCTTAATGTTTTGACATACCAAAATCAAAAGGTCCACATTCCATCCTTCAAAAAGTAAACTCATGTAAATAAGAAAGTAGGGGTTAAGGTAACCCCCCACATATGAAGTTTGGTCTCATGAATCCATATAGCATCATTAATGGATTAATCCTATCAATGGATCAAGTACTTATGCCTCTTCACTTCTTAAGTCATAGAATATTTCATTCACTGGAGTACGATTGTCTTTCTTTCTATTGAAGGCTTGGATTAATTAATAGTCCCCTTCAACTCATTGACTTCCAATTGTATGATCTTATCATTAATTGGTCCATGATAGTACACAAGATTCAAAACATTAAATATAAAAGACATACCAACATCATTTGGTTAATCAATTTTAAAAGAATTATCATTAATCTTGCCCTTAATTTTAAAAGGTCCCATCTCTTGCACAAAATTAGCACTAAGTTGAGCTTCATCATTAAAGCTCTTCAAGGTGTTCGCCATCTTAGGAAAAAATCATAATTCACCTCAAATTGGATTTTACCAATGGTAATATGAAAAGCATTATTGTATGAAAAATCAACATGACAAAACATGTTTTCCCACTTGTTTGTCTATTCATCACATGAACATCTCAATATGTTTAGCAAGGATTTATTCACCACATCTATTTGGCCATATGATTATGGGTGATATGCACTAGAAAAAATTAGTTTTATCCCTAGAATTTTCCAAAGGAACCTCCAAAAGTAATTAGTGAATTTGGAGTATTTATCACTAATAATATTCAAAGGAATTACATGCAACTTCACAACATGATAAAAAAATAAATTTGTCTTATGAGAATCATCACACATCCTTTTGCATGGAATGAAGTATGTTATCTTGTAGAACTTTTCCACAGTAACAAAAATTGCATTATTCCCACTTGATTTTTAGTATACTAGTCATAAAATACATAGACATCCCTTCCCATGGATCCTTGGGAATTGAAAAGGTCATATAATTTTCATGCACTTTATGAGTCCTGTTTCGATACGCTATGTTGACGTAGCCCCTTTGATGTATCATTGTCGATGTATGGTTCAATGCATTGATGCTGACATTGGCAGTGCCTATATAAATATGACTATCACATACATTAATGACATTTAGAATTGATAGGATAGCCAAGTTCTTGTAGTTTTGTTTCTCCATAGTTAGAATATTTTCCCTTTGAGTGCTTGTAGTATAAGTTTAAAAGATTGTATGGTGCTTTATTTAAATGTCATGTACCTAAATGCATTGGCATGAACAATAATAAAGTCAAGATTTCTTATATTCATTTCAGCATTTATATTAGTTAACCCTTTACTATTAGCACTTTACTTTTAATGTAATTTACATTTGTTATTTTAATTAATTAGTGTACTTAACCATAAATATGTAAGTATGACCAGTTCAAGCATGATGTATTACACTTGTTAATCTTAGTAGTGGATATTTGACACATCCAATGATAGCTACTTAGAAACCTAGTAGTATTAATACTAGTTTGGGATATGTACGACAAGTGGAAATAGTTACTTTACATTAGGATAGTTAGTTACTAGATTACCTAAGTAGTTAGATAATTAATTAATTAAATCTTGATTCACTCATCTAGCCATTAGGATAAATAAATAAATATAAATATATATTCTTATAA
The DNA here is from genome assembly GCA_015680685.1 of Gnetum montanum. Classification (NCBI taxonomy): domain Eukaryota; kingdom Viridiplantae; phylum Streptophyta; class Gnetopsida; order Gnetales; family Gnetaceae; genus Gnetum; species Gnetum montanum. Next base: position 292,707 of record MNCI01007659.1, read on the forward strand.
AAATTGACATCATGTGCCTTAACTCGTATTTAACCATACATACTAATAACACAAGTGTGAGCTAGGAAGACAATGATCATACAACTCCATGATTCACCATTTAGAGCTATAGGTAACTTAGGAAACTAAGTCCATGAAATTTAATCAAATCACTAGTGACTGCTTGTGATTTGTATGGTTGGGTGTAGGGGATACCCACTTCTCATCATTGGTGTTGTTGTAAGGAATGTAGTTTAGTTAAGGATGCCTACTAGTAATAAACTATAAATTTATATAAAGATGTTGTAAAGGTAAAACAACAATAATCCACTATCATCCACTCAAGGAAATAATTAAAGAATTAAAATATCAAAGACATTATTTTGATATTTAAATAATATTGCTTCTTTTCATAGGAACAAATCTTCACTAAATACAAGAGAATGTAATCAACAATAGGGGACACTAAAGAAGCCCCAAAACTAAGGGTTGTTTATGCCAATTTGGATCCTTATAATCTGGATTTTACTTTCATCCTTCATCAAGATGAATAGATGCATTGGAGGAATATGAAAGGAAACATTGTATTGCCTCTTGATTGATCCATTCCTACCATATTGATAGTGAATCTCATCAAATTTGGCATCACAACACTCAACATAGAATATGAGTTCTTAGACCATACCTATTAAGACTATTAGCCTACAGATACCTAGCATAAGAAAGATTGGTACATGGAAGCACACTATGAGACATATAAGGGTAAAAGGGTCCTAACATCATTATTCTTGTAGTAGCATAAAGAAGTTAAGGATTTTCTTTCTTACTAATCCCAATATATAGATTCTCCTTCTTTCTTTGAGAAGGAAAACCTTCACCAATGGTTATAGTAAACTTTGGAAAACCTTGGTGATGGGAAGATAGGGTCTCAAGAATAGGGTACCTCAAAGGATAGAAAGGCTAGTCATTTATCTAAAGGTAAGGAGAATGATAAGGAGAAAGATAAAGAGAAATATAAGGACTAAGGTAGGAATTAGAGGAGAAAGACTAGCATGCATCTTTCTCCTAGTTCTCCTTCTTCACCGTCATCATCCTCTACATCATCAAGCTTTGATAAGAGGAGATAATGCCAAGACAAAAGAAGAAGTAGTCAAGACTAGGATGGGGATGAATGATAGGATACAGATAAATGAAGATCTTGCCAAAATGATCAAAACCAAAGGTAGATACACCCACAAGGGGAAGAAACAAATCATTGGAAGTGAAGGCATAACATGTTTCATCATAGATGTTATAACCATAAAAGGGGCTACCATGAACAAAATGACTATGATGAGCCTTTTTTGACTACCAAAAATATGATTAATATTTCAGAGGAAGTGAGAATTTTCATAAGGAATTAAAAAGATAGTAGGATTAAGAGGTTGGATATGAATAATACTCCTAGGTTTGAAGGAGAATATAATGTAGTTCCTCAAAATCATCTCCAAGCCTTTCATGATGTTTATGCCTTGAAGAACATAGAAAATAAATGGTAGAAACTTAAATTGTTCCCAAGAATACTCATCAAAGAAGCAAAAAGCTAGTATTTGTCCTTAGAATTGGAATATATTCACTGATAGAGTACCATGTTAGAACTATTAAATAATAAATAGCAAACATACCCTGGAGTATCTAACTTGTAGAGGTAGATCTAAGGATAGAAATAGGAAAATCATGAGTCCTTGGAAGAAGCCCTGGGTAGGTACTACTTTCTATTACACCAATTCTTAGGCCATGCATACTCTCAAAGGTAACAACTTCATCATATCATAGATGGGCTTTAGAATAAGACAAGAAAAACCCTTGGGATCTATGCCTAAGAAAGACTGTTTGAATTGTAGGCTTATTAGATTCAAAAGTTGATTGAGCAAGTGGCCAAAGAAAAAGGAGAGCTAAAAACATGTGAAAGTGTAGAGGAGTATAATAAGGACTCCTCCATTTATAAAAGGAGGTATGTTTCTATTATTTAGAGGGGGAAGAACCTCTTGAAGAAGTGGTGCAAAGGAAGACTTTACAAAAATCTATCATTGAAATATTAGTTACGATTGATAAAATGTGAGACTCCTTGGATGAGAAGTTCCAAATGGATCTCAAGATTATAGAGGAAAGAATGGATGAAGGAATTCATGGTCAAGATAGAAGGAGAAAAAGGATGTAGAAAATGATTGCCATAAGCAAAATGGTAAGGTTGTAACAATTTAAGAGATTGCAGATTTCAAAATGGATGATGATAGATGCAATATTTGCCAATATGAATATCCTAAGGGATGTTACCCAGTGCTATCATATCTACAAGAGTTTGGGATATACACATGAAATCCCAAATTTGTAAAATGGAAAATACCTTGGTGGTTGCCTTACTTACAAGGTAGCTATAGAAAATAGTTCCACCAACCAACATATTATTTGAGTGGAGCATCTTCATAACCTCAGGAGCAATACCAATAGTGGCAACACTCACGATAATGGGTGATGCCACTGACATGATAATAGTATTGTTAGAGGTAGCCAAATACCTATGGATATTATGTGTAATAGCCTATATCCTCTTATGACTCATCTAGCCAAACCTTCTTATGTCACCATTACTACCCTTTAAAATATTATAGAGAATCTTCTCCAAGAGGGGAGACTCCTTTTCCTTTTCCTCCTCTATATCCCTTAGCAGCCCTTTACATCATCAACTATCACACTCTTGCCACCTACTCCACCTATGTAGAAGGAAATTCCACCATAGCCACAACAATGAAATGTCGTAAGGGCAGTAAACATATAGCTGGATATTCATCCAAGTGGTTTTGAATAACAACCTCACAAGAGACCATTCTTTACAATGAATAGCCTCTCAAAACCCTCACAAATACCCATGGTTGTTAACCTTGCCTTATCTATCTTTGAAAGTACTCTTAAATAGCCTTCAAACCAAAGGATCTCTAATGTTGATACTATCATGTTGACCCACATGGTCACTGATAAGATAAAAGTTGGTCATCTTCCTAGGAAGCGATATGATCTTGGAAGTCCTCTTATCTATTTACATATTGTAGGAAATGATTGATGTAAGGATTTTTTAGATTTAGGTTTTTGGGTGAACTTAATCTACCAAGACATGTAAAGGACCTAGAACCTACCTCCTCTCAAAAAGAGCAATATCAAACTAGAGCTTATAGATCAGTCCATCACTGTTCCTTTGGAGCTAGTGGAGGACATCATGACAACCATCTATGGATGGTTCTATCATACAAATTTTCTTGTAATTCATATGAATAATTGTAAGGAGAACTTCCCTATCGTTATGGAAAGGGCTTAACTAAGTGCTATAAAAACTAAGATGGGGATTAGAGATCTTTCCTTGGAAATCTTAAAGGAAAATAAATTTGAGAAAATGAAGAAGAAGAAATTTCTTTGTATTTACAAAACAAGGTGCCCTTACATCTAGAGAATATGAATGGTAAAAGATACATCTATTTAGGCATGCAACTGGTGTGCCATAAGAGCAGTTATTCAAAAGTACTTATATGTAGTGTGTAGAAAAAAGGAAGGTACCCAATGGCTAACATTAGAAAATTTAGGAAAATCCATAATATGCATGAAACTATTGGAGAGCCTCATAAGTGCCTACATTGAGAATATGAATGAAATTTAGTAGCTTCATAGTTAACTATTTCATGCAAAGAATGAAATAGATTAGGAAGAGTTGTAAATCCTAGATTACTTCAAGAAGGATCCCCTTGAATTGAAAGCTTTAACAACAACTTTAGAATATGCTTTCCTTAACTATGGAAAGCTAGTAATCCTTAATATCAACCTTGCTTAAGATTAAGAAAAGAAGTGGCTAAAAGTGGTGAACAAGAGGCCAATAGCATTTTCCTACTCGTATCATAGACTAATAGGGATAAATCCATAGATATGCTAGCATTGCATTTATATAGACTCTTCCATTAAGTTAAAGAGACAACTGTAGGGAAGGTTGAATCCAAAACTTAAGCATATTTTCAAAGAAAAAGTAGAACAACTTCTTAAGGCCAAATTCATATATCCAATTGCAAACAATGAATGGGTTAACCCACTTATGATTATACCTAAGAAAGGAGGGAAGTGGAGAGTTTGCACAGATTTTAGACTATTAAACATGGAAACCTTCAAAGGTCATTTTCCATTGCCATTTGTTGACTAAGTGTTGGATACCATTGTAAGACATTGTTATTATAGCTTTTTGGATGGTCATAGTGGCTATAACTAGATTCAAATCGCATCATAGGACTAGACCAAAATAACATTCACAGGTTCTTAAAAGACGTTTACATAGAAAAAGATGTCCTTTGGTCTATGCAACCCTCTAGCTACTTTTTAATGCTTAGTACTGAACATCTTTCAACAGTAGCTTGGTAGTGGGGTAGAAGTCTTAATTGATGTCTTCTATACCTATGTTACCACATTTGAGCAAGCCTTTGACTAGAGCACAAAATGTAATGATGCTCTATGAGCTTATCAATCAACTTGGAGGTTTCCTATTAGCTATTCTTCATATTTTTTCCATTTCCTTAAATATTTTATTACTTCTTTTATATAGTTTACTTTTTTTTATTTTTGATTTTGTTTGTATGAAATCTCTGATTTTTTCAATTGCTATTACTACTATTGGAAGTTAATTAATGAAATATTTAATATTATGATTGATCATTAAATGATTAAATTTTATCTCTTGATTATGTTCTTGATTAATAAATTGTTAATTTTCTAATGATATCAGGTAGTGAATCCACAACATCCATCCATTCCATCAAACTTTATGTGGCTCTACATCATGGGAGTGTGAGGTCCTTCCATAATTAAAACTTAAAGTAACCAATGATCTTGTTACTTAATAGACTCAGAACGGACCAAGTGGGAATGGACAAGGGTGTGTCTTTAAGGGGATTTATCATTTGTTTTTCCTAATTTCTTTCTCAAGTTTCATGATTATTCTCCATTGGTTTGTAACCACTCCTATTATTGATCATAATAGGAAGCATGTCTTTGCATGGTGTGGTTTTCATGTTGAAAAATGAAAATAAAACAACACAAAAACACAACATGGAAATTCAAAGCACATCCTTAAACAAAATAATGGGCTACAAGCATTGGTTATGAGGCTAGAAGGACATGTTACCCATGCCTAAAGACACCCATCTAACTAAGGTCTTGAAGGCATGCTTCTCTTTTCTTATTTTATTGGAGTGGTGGTTGTCCTTTGGGAATTGTCATGAACTTTTGATTGTCGAAGGATTAGAATATGGCAATGGAAAGTCATTGAAAATGGGTAGAGTTGGTTTCAATTGAGGATGAGATGATATTAGATCATCTTAATCACAAACTCCACTAGAAGTTTACATGATCAAGATAGGAATCTCTTACCATTCTCTCTCTTCCATTATTCTAGCCTCATCATCAACCATATCACTACCTCCTATCATGGAAAATTAATGTATCTATTATGGCATGTGGTATAATCCTTCAATGATCTCTCTTGTGGATTTGACTTTTAACTTATAATGATCATTAATCATCCTTGGTAGCTATGGAACCCTTGGAATGAGAGTATGCAAGGGCATTTTTAGCATGAGCCTACTGAAGGGAGGAGCCACTTGCATACCCTTTAGTCTCTCTAAGTTAAAATTCCTTTCATTCGGTCATTTTCATGATCAATCTCATCAATTTTCCTTCTAAATGTCTAGTTTTGCTTTCTTTTGGCTTTGTCATCTCATCCAAATCTAATCTAACTCCTCTTCTAATGTACTTACAACTCTCTTCTATGTTTTTGACCATCATTTTGTGATTTTCTAACTTTCATTAGGCTCTTGTTCGTTCCCAAAATCATATGAAATTCCTCATTTTTCTTATGTAAAAGTTGGCCATGAATAGCTACATCAATGCTTTTCCATAGACATAGTGGAATCAATTGCCATAGCCTCATTGATGAATCCCCATTGACACAGCGCAACAATGCTATATATATGTGCGACACTTAGTCATTTTTGCATCATTTCTCACAAGCACAAGAATTTTTCCAACCTTTTTAGAGCCCATACGCATTCCATAAGCCATAACTCTTTAACTAATAATTCGATTCACCTCTATTTTTGATCCTTGAGCTATTAGATGTAAGATTTACATCATAGGGGACATAAGCCTTTAATTTTTTTAGAAAAATTTTGGAAATTTTCCTAACCTTTTAAGGTTTACCCATTAAAATAATATTAAACTACTCATCCCAAGTGGGTTAAGCCTAACAAAATAACTCATGTAGATAATTACTAAAATAAAATTAAAATAATATAACTTTTCAAGATCATACACAAGCCTAAGTATAACTTGATCTAATAAGAAAGGTAATAAAAGAACTAAGGGTTATAAAGTAAAAAGCTAATCTTGAGTTACATTTGTGATTGCAGATGACACTAAAGAGAGGGTTGTAGGTAGGAGTTCCTTCCTAGCCTAGGGAGAAGTTATCAAGAGAAGGAAGCAACTAGTAGAAATAACCATAGTAATCCGAGGAGAAAGCAATTAAGGAAACCCATGTAGCAAGACCTCTTTAAGAGGAGCCTGAAGTGGAATCTATCTAATAGATTCCTACAATAGAAATAGACAAATCTAGGCAAGATGAAGTCCTTAGGCCAAGGTCTAATCTTGAAGTTACCCTCACGAAGGCTTGCCTGGAGGAGATCAGAACGAAGGAGATTCAAAGTTCTAGTTTCCAAGAATTGAAATTTAGATCCTTGTTGGAATTGGTGCTAGAAGAAGTTCGTACACAATTGTATGGATTTCCCATATGATTCATTCTCTCCAACAATGGAGAATGATACATGAAGGAGACTTATCTATTTTGAAATAATTGACAAGAAGATGCATCCATGAAAATTAAAGACATCATTGTCTCCATCTCAATTGAGGCCATTGTAGAGGTCCTCAAGTTACCTAATACTAGGGAAAATGTGGCAAAGATTTCTATATAAGTGGACCTTGAAGCTAAGAAGGAGTGGGTCCAACATTGCTATGGAGTGGATCCTAAGAAGCATGGTACCCTCAGCATGGTGGGGCATGCCTACTTTTAGATTGCAACCTACCACTTGAATCCAATGGTGAGGCCTTGTAAGATAACAACCTTCTTTGCTTGGGCATGCATTACTCTTAGTGAAAAATTCCCAATCAACCTTCCCTAACTCATTTATCTAGAAATCAAAAAGTGCATCAAAAAATGAGAAGAAAAAGAAGACACTTCCTTTTTCATACCTCATTCACAAATTATGCAAGAAGGGAGGTATGGCACAGTATGCTAATGATGTGGTTTGCCATGCTCCTACCACATCATGATAGGAGATGATGAAGGATAAGGCAGTAGCTAAGTTATAAGAGGAGGAGAGGCTGTTACTGCCATCACCTGTAGCATTAGAAACTATACTAAAGATGCTTGTAGCTATTGAAAAGTTCAAGAAAAGTTTTGAGCAACAACTGCAATAATAGCAACATTTAGCAAGTCATGGGGAGTCTTTAGTTTACTGTCTAGCCTTGAGTCATCTCAATGAGATCACTAGGATCATCAGTTAGCTGGAATAGGAAAGTTCCCCACTATGCTTATGAGGTCACGTGAAAAAGATTCCCAAAAATTTTAAGGAATGTTACAACCTTTTTTGTTAGGTTCGAGGAAAGTGAGGAAATAACTATCCTAGCCATGAAACACAAAGGAAAAGAGACAACAGCAGAAGTGGTGGTCAATAGGGTGGGTGGCTAAAGCCTTGAATGCTCCCACTGTGGTAGTACCAAATTTTGCATTAATGAAAAGCATCGAAGCATCCATAAAAGTAGGGAGTAGTCAATTAAGCATTTCCCAACATGAAGAAGTATAGAATGATTAGTTGGAGTTGGGTAGCTACTTCCAAAGGTCTTCCATATTTTAGATGAGATCACTATGAATTAGTCATAACTATTTGATACAAAGGGTAAGTTGTTAATTATTAGTAATCAATTGAAGGTAATCAACAATGGTAATTGTTTGTTGGCTGTTGAAGTTGTAGAATTACATGCCTGTCTCTTTGACCCTACCATTATCAAGCCAGAATTAACTAGGGATGAAACTTTCCAACAGCTTCAACATAGATTGTAAGAGGTTGAGAATGCAAAGGAGGTAGTGATATTTCACATATTTTTTTCAAAAGCCATGATATTCAACACTAACAAGGACTTTTCACAAGTCCAAAAAGAAAACTTGGTCTTAAGAAAGGATAACCATTGCATGTGGAATGATGAAGAATTAAAGGACCAAATGGTTAAATTCATTCAGTAATAGTAGGAGCAGCTAGCCAAGGTTAACTTAGATTTGAGAAGGCTGGTAGCAAAATACCATAATATCTTAATGAAGGATGTCCATTCACTTTACTAGAAGATAACCATTGAGGTATCCACTTGGAAGAATGAGGACCTAAAATTTAAATAAGTAAAAAATCATTATAGGGACTAGGTTGTGCTTCTTAAAGAGGTTAATAAAAAAGAGATTCAATTGACAAAGGTGAAGATGAATGAGGCCCTCTAGAAACTCCAATAATGAGATGATGTGTGGTAGCCCATCTTTTATGGAATAAACACGTATAGAAATTTTGAAATTCATCTAAAGGAGTTGCAAATTGTGGAGATGAAAGAATACATGAAGCTCACCAAGCTTAGCTATGTAAACCTGGCTATGCTAACAGTAGGAAGACCAAGAATAGAGTTGGAAAAGTAGGTGGCCCGTTCATACCACCGATATGAGATGGAATTCAAGCATCATAAGGATACAAAATAATAGTTGGAGATAACTACCATAGAGCTTGAAGTTCTTAGAAGAAAATTCACTAATCAATGATCTATTGTTGATAACTTAGCTAGAAATATAAACAACTACCATAAGTTGTAGAGCCTAGTAAAGACATTTAATATCGAACATAAAAAATTCATAGCATGGTTTGTTAACATAAAGAAGCTATTTCCTTTGATGTCATGCTTGTGGGACATTCTAGCATCAGTCCACATTAGTGAAGCCACGTGGACTACTTACGATCCACATGGCAAGGAAGACAAGATGAAAGAATTTTTGGATGATTTTAAACTTCTAATAATAGCAGAAATAGTAGTAGGATAGCCTTAACCTCCACCAACACTAGAATTTGGTGAAGGACCTTTGATGCCATAGGATCCTCCACCTCCAGGCACTATTTGAGAATTATTCATGACTTTGGAAACCCTACAAGCACATGCTACAATATTTTGCAAAGTATCTAATTTTATTGTAATGGACACTAATGTTTGTAAACCCATCCAATTTGATACTTAGAGTTAGGAGATTTAGTCTCTTTATCTTTTAGTTAATAAATTTGATGCCTCTCCAAATTTTGTAAGAAGCTCAATCCTATTTTTGTTCACTACAGGATGAGCTTTCAGTTAGTCATGGGGGTATGATGAGTCCTATTTAGATAGGCTTCATTAATAGACATGCATTGACATATCCACATAGATGCATGGTTAGATGTGTTAATGTTGATGCAGGTAGTGCCTACGTAAATGCAACCACCACCCATATTTATGACACTTAGAATTCGTATCATAGCCAAGTTTTTTAGTTTTGTTTCTCTAGAGTTAGAAAATTTTCCCTATGATTGCCTATAATGTGAATTTAAGATATTGTATGGTGTTTTATTTGAATTCCATGCACTTGAATGCATTGGTGTGAATGATAGTAAAGTTGAGATTTCTTATATTCATTGCAATACTTAGATTAGTTTATCTTTACTATTAGAACTTTATTTTTAGTGCAATTTACATTCATAGTTTTAATTAATTAATGTACTTACCCATAAATACATAAATACAATCACTTTGAGTATGATGTATTGCACTTGGTAATCCTTGTAGTGTTAATACTAGTTCAGGATGTGTATGACAAGTAGGAATGAACGGTTACTTTACATTAGGATAGTTAGTTACTAGATTAACTAAGTAGTTAGATAATTAATTGATTAAATTTCCATTCACTCANAGGAAACTAAGTCTATGAAATTCAATTAGATTGCTAGTGAACACTTGTGATTTGTATGGTTGGACATAGGAGATACTTGTCACTCATCACACTTCTTTACCTCCTTTGAGTTTCTTATAAGTCAAAAACTCATTCACAAATCTTGAAACTTTAGTTGCCATACTAGGCCAAAAATAGTTCCTACCCAAAATTTTCAATATTTTATCCCTAGACATGTGACCTACCATGCCACTATAATGCTTTTCAAACAAAATTTCTTTCTTAAAATCACAATTAGTAGCACATACCTTCTCATTTTTATATAAAAACTTATCTTGAATATGATAGTCCCTCAATTAGTCTATCCTACACAACAATGACTCTTTGAGGCTGATCCAAACTTTCCCAAAATCAACATCATGCTTATATAAATTAGCAAAGTCACCCATACCTTCTTCATGAGGTATGCTGAAATTCACTACATGCACCCTAGACAATGCATTAGTCACCACATTGACCTTTCCACTTTTGTGCTTTAACTTAAAATTAAACTATGGTAATTGTGCAACCCACTTCATGTGCTTTGTACTTAGCTTCTTTTGGGAATTTTGAAATTGTAGTTCTTTATGGTCCATCATCCAAGTGAATTTTTTGAGTAACAAGTAATGCCTCCAATGCTTGATTGCTTGAAGAATAGCATATAACTCGTTCTCATATATGCTATATTTTTACCTTGATTCATTAAAATTTTTAGAGAAGAAAGCAATGTGCCTACATTCTTGTAAAAGTATCCCACCAATGGTAAGTCTACTTGCATCTACCTCACTTGAAAAAGCTTTTGAAAATCTGGAATGGTAAGCACTAATTCACTAGTAATTTTTTCTTTCAACAAGTCAAAGATCCATTGAGTTTTATTATCTTATCTGAAATATTTATTTTTCTTCAAAAATGTAAACATAGATCAAGAAATACCACTAAAATATTTGATGAACTATTTATAAAAACCTACTAAATAAGGGAATGATCTTACCTCCCCAACATTCTTAGGAGTTGGCCAATTCCTAATAGCTTTCACCTTGGTAGCTTCTATTTGAATTTAGTTTCTAGAAGCTACATGCCCCAGATATGTAATTTTTCTTTTGAAGAAATCACTTTTCTTCACATAGATCATCAACTATGCCTCCTCCAATTTAAGAAAAATCGTTTGCAAGTGATCTAATGCTCTTGCTCATTAGAGCTATACATTAAAATATCATCAAAAAATAAAATGCAACACTTACCAATCAAGTACTTCAATACATCATACATCAACTACATGAATGTAGCAAGTGAATTCATGAGCCCAAATGGCATTATCAACCACTCAAATAATCCATTTGGTGTCTTGAATGCTATCTTCTATTCATCACCAAGTCTAATTCAAATTTGATGGTACCCACCCTTTAAATCAATTTTGCTAAAAATATCTACATTAGTAAGGAAAATAAGAATATCATCCATCCTTGGTATAGGAAACATGTACCTAATAGTCATCTTGTTGACTACCCTAGAATCAATGCACATCCTCCATTCATTGTTGTCCTTCTTTTGCATTAGCACTACTAAAATTGCACAAGGTGAAATGAAGTCCCTCATGAAGGCATTTGCAAGTAAGTTCCATACTTACCTTTGCAATTCTGTTCTTTGATTTGGTGCCATCTGGTAATCTCTCTTGTTTGGTGCCATCTGGTAAGCTCTCTTGTTTGGAATGGTAGCACTAGGGATGAAATCAATTTGATGTTGTACATTCCTCATTTATGACAATCCGTCCAATTCTCCCTTGAATACCTTAGGAAATTTCTCTTTTAAGACTAACACATCTATTGGAAATTCAACCTACACATCATCATGGTTAGAAGTAACTATTGATACAACAACAAATCCAAAACCCATTTCATTATGTTACTGAATGCATTTCCTCTCTCCTAGACAGATTAAGGAAGCATTAAGTGAGCTTTAGCATCTTACTTGTTTAGTTATCATTGGAATCAACTCGTGAATTCCATTAGATCTAGCTACACTCCATACATTTCTTACTATGTCAAACTGAGCACCATTGTTAAAATTTCAAGGTGTACCAAGAATCACATTATCACAATCTATTGAAAGCACTTTATACTTCAAAACATCATGAAAATTCCTAATTTTAAATTTGAAAGTACATTGTTCCCTTACCTCTTAAGAGAAATCTCTAGACAACTAATGCATCTTATAGGGTCTAGGATGAGGATTAGTTACAAAACCTAATCTAGCAACTACACTAGAAGAAATAACATTTTCTTGGGCTCCCCATCAATAAAAACATGAATTTATTCTATACTAAGTAAACATCTAATCCTAATTTAAAATAATTATTTCCTATTAGGATGGTCTCCTCTATTTACATTTCTCATGAATGCCCAAGAATTTAATTCAGAGACTTTCTCAATTTTAGGAGCATTAGGATTACCCTTTTGAAGACTTGGCTTAATGTCTTCTTCACCTTCATGGTTTGCACATATTTACCCTGGATTTCCTTGAGAAGTGGATATTTGCATTAATTTTGTCACCATTGCTCATACTTAAAGCACCAAATCTTAGATGAGCTGCTTCCTTAAACCTTGGCTCCATTGTCTTGGTCCTTCTTAGCTTTTCATTTCTCATTACCCTTCTCTATCTTCTTATCATGGCTATCATCTTTGTCTTCAGATTTGAACTTGGATTCCTTCTTTGCTTTTGATCCTTTCTTCTTCTCCTTGGATTTTTTTTACTCCTATTTTTGAACCTATCTAGTTTCTGTTTTTCCTTAAATATCAAATCATAAGCCTCATTAAGATTTTGTGGTTATAAAAAGATAACTCCCATTGGTACTCCATTTTGAGAGCTCTTAGAAAGACTGAAGCCAATTCATACTCCTCCCAATTTACTTTAGCTTAATGGAATAGATCACAAAATTTGATGTAGAATTCTTTGACATCCTTATCAACTTATCTTAGGAATCTCAACTTCATAATGGTTTCTTAACTTTAATGAGATTGATCAAATTTCCTTTGTAACCTAGGTTTCATCATATTTCAAGCTCTGATGGGTTGACAATTTTGTCTTTCATAATCTGAGGACTCCTTTTCCTATTAAGTAGAAGCAATACCTTCTAATCTATATTCAGTAATAGATACCCTTAACTAATTTGGTACCTCTTCCAATTCAAAGTACTTTTCAAGTACCTTTAGCCAACTTGAAAAAGAATTGTTGCCATTTGTACTATTGAAAGTCTTTAACTTAATGTATAGAAGTTTTGCCACATTAAAAAAAATTCTTGAGCAAGCCTTGCTTCATCCTCCTCATCCTTCTTGCCATGGGAAGAAGTAAGGGTTGGTGATGGAGCTATTGAAATTTTCATATGAGGAATAGGATTCCCTCCCATTAGAATCCTTAGCTAATGGGTTCCAACACTCCCATAGCTCAATTGTCCTTCCTTATCATTCCCTTAATTTTGTTGTAAAACTTCTTCATTTCAATCCAAGCATGAATGCTCATAATCTCCATGTGTAAAATTACAATTAGGACTAGCATTCCTATATACCTTTATACTAATTTTATCTAATTGAGAAACCATCGATTGGAAGGTAAACTTCATGCTTTCCATGTTCCCATTCAAGGATTGTAGCTATTTCTTCTTAGGAACTATTTGAAATTGAAAAAATGCACAACCAATTCCAAGTAGCAATCAACCTAAAGATCTAATACCAATAATAAGCTAGAGTAGGTTCACTCTAATGGAAAGTCACCTTCAATCTGACTAAATCCAAATATTATTAAAAGATAAATGATATGCTAAAAAATAACTAGCCATGATTAATTATTCAAAGAATATTACATTAAGATTTCAAACCCCATAAAACATCTAATAACCTCTAAAAATAATCAAATGATGCTATAGAGCATGATGCTCTATAATCATATAATGACTGTTCTCAATGCAAGACATAACTAATAGGAAATCTCTTTGACAACCTAGGATTGAGATGTCAAATCATAAGAAAGACCAAGAATACATAAGCCAATCCACCACACAATTGGCCTTGGAGCTATAATTACATATGTTCTTACTCAATATGCTCTCTCATATTCTTACATAAGCTCATCTCATGAACTTTCATGACAACGTATTATCATCTTCATGGTGATATAAGCATGAAAAAAACCATTATTTATTAACACAATGAAACAAAAAGCCAAAAAAACATTTCCCAACCTTAACTTGCAAATCCCATGATGTTTCTATCTTTTTCTCCATTGTTTTGACTATTTACCAAATTGGAACAACCAATTTTAGAAATTTCCCTACTTGTTTGGGTTGTCTTTGACCTCCGTAGGACATTTCACTAACAAACTAAATATGTAGATGAGACATTTCATCTTAGCCTGAGACATCTACATGAGAGCTAAGATGTATTGATCTAAACAAGGATGTCTTAGTTGAGATGTTGTAGTATTTCTTGAGATGTCTCACATTCAATTGAGACATCTCATACTCCTGTGAGATGTCTCACCCAGGATGATTGTTAAACATCCTAGATGTTTGTTGAATTTTTCAAATGTCTCCACTAAGAATCTATATATCAAAAAAGATGTCCCTTTGGCCTCAAGAAGTCTTCACAGACCCTGAAACTTGTAGAAACCATACATAAGAAAGAGAACAAGGGGATGAAAAGAGGTATCCCTACATCATCCCTACACCTTCACCAAGTATGTAGAAACCTGGTATAAGTCTTTACCTCAAAATTAATTTATAAATAGGAAGATATTTCCAAATATTCTATAAAAAAATTTAGACCTATGAATATATTTTAAACATCTCAAAGAAGATGACAATATGAAGGAAAAAATCCTATGAGCTACTAGATATCACCATGAAGAGGTACATGAAAATAACTCACTATTATTCCAATCATGGATTTAGCCAAAGGAATCAAATAATGAATATTTTGAAATGCCTAATGGAGGAAAAAAGAGAATACATAGACATGTATGTAATGGGCTAGGTACACAAAAATTCTATGGTTCAAATCAAAGCACTCTTAGACACTATTACAAGCATGAAAGGTAAATGATGAAAATGATAATCAACTAAGGAGTATAATCATGAGCTTGCATGTAGAAGGAAGGTTAAAACCATTGAAGGTACAAATGAACATCCCATTTCTATTGAGGTCTTTGAACAAGACCAAATTAGAATCAAGAAGGCTTTGATGAAATTGGCCCACAAGTTAGACTAGCTTTAAGAATTGATGGATGAAAAAAATGATCAAAGCCATTGTATCACCTGAATGCAAAAATAAGTATGATGGAAAAGATAAGGAAAAAATATTCTACTCTAAGATCATTAAAGAAGATCCAAATGATGTTTTTAAATTGGTGGAGATCCATATTGTTAAGAAGGATCACTATCTAGCTCTCTATAACTCTAGTTTAGGAGTCAACATCATCTTATTATAGCAGTACCTTTATTAGGAACTTGTCTTAAGAGTACTAATAGTTGATTGGGGCTTTGCATCAATCCTACACATACTTTGTGGAATAGGTAAATTATTTAATGACAACACTGGCAAGATGATAATATCCTAAATATTTATTAATGATCAAATTAGAGAACAAAGTGGAAAACAACTTTCCTTTCATCATGAGAAAAGCTTGGTTAAGTACCATTGATGCCAAGTTAGTCTTCCAATGTCTTCATCTTGAAATCAATAGGAAAGATGAGACTAGGAAGATAAATTACAAGCAGATATCATGTAATCCTTTCTAGTCATGTGGAAAGCATGATTGTAACTATTGTATTATAGAAAGAATATTAATCACGTTGAAGAAAAATTTTGGTTTATGAAGCCAAAAATTAGGTTTTGAAAAGACCAATTGATTCTCTTATCATGCCTAATGCCAAATCATTTGATTCATAATCAAAGAACATAATGGAGGCTATTGCAATTGTACAACATGATCCTAAGTTTTGGGATACTCTTAGGTTATCTTAAAATTTTCCGACACCATTGCTAGTACTCAAGCCACTTCATAAGGCTTGGAGTAATTTCACTTTGATGATCATACAAAAGATTGAGTTGAAAAAGATAGTTGTAAAGTAAAGAAAAGCATTTACTTGATCCCATAATGAATTCATGGGAATTAACTTCTCTATATGCAAACATCACATATACACAAACTTGAGCATTAGGCATCAACTAATAATTCAACAATGAATTAATCCTAACTTGTGGGATGTAGTAAAAAAATGAAATAATCTATCTCATATGAGCTATTTTCATTGAACCAATTTTTGATAGTGAGTGAATTAGTCTAATTGTAGTATCAGTAAATAAGGACAATAAAAGAAGATTTTATATTAACTATAGGTTACTAAACATTAGCATCTTTAAGGATCATTTACTATTACCATTCATGGAGCAGGTACTAGAGAATATCTTTGGTTAGGAGTATGTGAACTTTCTTGATGGGTACTCTAGGTATAATTAGATTAACATTATACCAAAGGATTAAGCACAAACTAACTTCATTTGTTCATGGGAAGCATTTATCTTCAAACACATGCCCTTTGGATTATGTAATGCACCAATCATATTCCAATGGTTTGTGATATCCATGTTCTAAGATTATCTTGGAAAGAGTATGGAGGTCTTCATGGATGATTTTTTCATGTATGAAAAATTATTTTAAGAGGTATTAGATTATCTTGGAGTTCTACATTGTTGCTACCAGGTAAACTTAAAGCTAAACAAGAAGAAAAGATAGTTGATGGTTGTTGGAGGTATTGTTCTTAGCCATAAAGTTTCTAAATGGAATTGATGTAGATTTTGATAAGATTCATATCATCAAAAATATGATGTAGATTTCCATGATGATCAAAGAGATGTGATCTTTTTGACTCCACATAGGTTATTATCATAGATTCACTAAAGATTATTCTAGAATAGTCATGTCTTTATTTAAGCTTGTGAAGAAAGATATTTTGTTCATATGGAGTAAATAATGTGAGAATGCCTTTCAATATTTGAAGAAAAGGCTAATTCAAACCTTAGTGTTGTAGAGTCCCAATTGTGCTTAACCATTTCATATAATTCCAAATACTTCTAACTTTGCATTAGGTGCAATCCTAATGTAGTTTGATAAAAATAAGAGGCTTGGCTACATCCAATATGCTAGTCAAAGAATTGTGGAATCTCAATTGAACTACATCACCACTAGAAAGGATCTAATAGTTATTGTTTTTGAAGTAATAAAATATTCATTCATACTAATCATAGTGTCATTTAGTTTCTTATGAACATACTAGATGTAAACCATTGGGTGATTCAATGATTGATTCTTTTTTAGGAATTTGATCACCACATGATCAAATGTAAGGAAGCTAGAAATGTGATGGAAAATCATCTATTATGACTACAAATTAGCTTTCTGGATGATCAAATTTGCAAGGACATTTTTTAACACTAAAAACGGACATGACTACCCATGGATCATGAAGGTTCTCAACTATCTCGTGATCTAGAAGATTATTCTTCTATGGATAAATGAAAGATCCAATAATTCAAACACTAAGTAAAGCCTTGATTATCAAAGAGCATCTTTACAAGAGATGCCTTGTTGGCCTTATAAGGTGGTGTGTTTTGAAAGAGAGCCAACATACCATCTTAGCTCACATCCACCATGGTGTATGTGGTAGATACTATGCTAGAATATGAAATATGATGAAGTTTCTTCTTGCATAATATTTCTGGATCACCATGTTCCATGATGTCTAATAATTTATGCTCTACTATGAAAAGTGACAACATGAGAGGGGTATGTCCCTACATATGGAGAAACCACAATAATGGATCCAACCACTAGATTCCTTTGATGTTTGGGGGATAAAATCTATTAATCCCATCTCTCTAACCTTACATAACAAGGCATATATCATTGTATGTGTAGGCTAGTACATGAAATGGATGGAATCCACCTCTATTAAGGATTATTCATCTACCACTACAGTGAACTTTTGTTAAACCAAAATGTTAAACTTGTATTTTCTTTACTATTTTAATTTATTGAAGATAATCAATTTTGGAAATATAAATTGATAAGTATTAATTTCTCTTTTAAGCTTATTGTATCATAGGAAATCGTGGGAGTGATGGAAATTGACATTAACTATATCCATCTTCATAGAGGTAGTGATATAGATTGATAACATGAATTTCAATGGAGTAAACATCTCATGGAGAAATCAAGATTTCAATTTGAGTAGAAGGATGATCTGAATCAAAGATTGAAGATGCTAGAATTGGCAATATAGTTTGATAAGGATCAAATTGATTATTATCAAATCCTTTGATACCATTCAATTCACAAAATGATTACTTTTCTAATTATTGTAAATCCTTTTCAATATAAATAAGAACCTCAACTATGTATGGGGGGAATGAAAAAATTAAGAGAGAACCCACACCAAATTAAATCTCCTTCTTTTTATGTTAAAATTATTAAGGAAGATTGTTGACACCTTGTAACAATCAGCAACCATTAATGTGTAGAGGCTGTGAAGTTATTGCATTGTGAAGGAAGCAGAGAAGGGTTATAGATTAGGTGACATCTCCTTTGTAATCTTCTATATTCATGATAAATATATGTATGTTCAATTTGGTTCAATCAATTTTTTTCATATTTGAACTTAATGTTATAAGTTAATGTGAAGCTTTTTGATTTTACTTATGAGTGATAGTTGTAAGTGTGGAGTTCTCAATTGAATTCAGATCTAATTTTTATTTGTCTTGATGATATTTTTAACTTTGGAACCATTCCTCCACAAATATGACTCATGGGTTAGTCATAGATGAGGTGAAAATCTTACAACAAAGTTAATTATTAAGATAATTTATCACCAAACTTTACCTGGCTCATTAATTTGGCACTATTGCTAGGGAGGCCAGCAAAGTTAATTGTCATCAAGGGTTTTGTACATTTTCAAATTCATTTTGTAGATCTAGTACTTCTCAATGGACACACTTTATTTTTTTCTATTTTAGTTTATTTCCTTTTGTTAAGTAGTTTAAGAAATGATTTCTTTTAATTATTTTTCTTGTATTAAGAAATTTAAAAACAAGGAAAAAGTAAAATCCCAAGAATCAGCCTCTCTTATTTTCCAACCTATAGAAACTGCTTTGAAACTTGCAGTTAAAGCAACAATTACAAGAGTAATTAAATCAATTTGTAGAGTTTTAGGATTAGTAGCCCATGAATGTGCCAAAGAGAAATGTTATTATTAAATAAAACCAATAAAGCAACTGAAGAAACCAACATGAATTCAACCTCCTAGAAATACTCTTAGCCTCTACAAATATACATGAGTTAGTTTAAGACAAGATTAAGAGGAACAAATACAACCAGATCCTAACTCTTTTTTCTCTTTTGAAGATCAACATGTTAATAACAAAGGAGACTCAGTAGAAAGGGGAAGTATACAATTTAATTTTTCAACATCTTGTAATCGTCTATTTGATATTTCAACCACTATAGTACAAACTATGAGTTCAACTATGGTGGCAGGTTTCCAAAATTGAAGTTTTACCCAAATGTTAAGTAATGTAACTACAATAGGAGGAACCATCCAACCTATAAATACTTTAAATTTCCAAACTTCAATTACATAAATGGCCTCTATTTCTATACCAAGTCTTATTGTGAGCTCAATAATGACTACCACTATTACAATTGGATCTCCTTCATACCATACACCTCCTTCACTCTCTTTTGGTACAATTCCTTTTTTCTTTGGTAGTCTAGGTTCTAATGCTTTAGTTGGATAGGCCTACTAAGGAAAAACTCTTGGGGATTTATTAAATTAATGGACATCTATTATACCTCAAGAACCATTATTTTTTCCATAAGGAAGATATGTAGAGGTTAAAAAGATTCATTTATTACCTATTTTTAAAGGAACAAATGATGAAGATCCAGTTACTTACATCAGAGAATTTGAAACCACATTAACAATGTTAGCACCTCAAAGTGGGGATAGAACTAAAATGATTGCTTTTAAATCAACCTTGAAAGATGAAGATAATTTTTAGCTAAAAACCCTTAGGACACATATTTGTTAATGGGATGAATTCAAGGCTTCCTTTCTCCAAAGATTTCTCTCTAATGATGTGTTGTATTCATTAAGAAATTAATGAGGTTTATGAAACAAGAAGATGAGGATTATGAGAGTACTTTTGATAGGTTTAAAGTGTTATGTTTGAAGAATCCCAACCTTGGATTTTCAACCCATCAACTTATTCAAATCTTTCTAGAAGGCCTATTAGCATATTGTAAGAAAAATGTTGACTTTGCATATCGTGGAAATATCCTGAATGTAACATCAGAAGAAGGTTAGAGAATCATATATTCATTAGTATATTAGAGCAAGAGATGGCCAAAACACAACATAATGTAAGGTATGACCCAACAAACTAAACAATTAAATAAAAAATGGACGAGTTGACACAATTAATAAAGGAACAAGCTCATGTAATACACAATGAATCATGTAGCCTTTGTCGTATTCCACAACATGACTACACCACTTGAATAGACTTATTATATTATCATGAGGAAGCACAAGAATTAGTAAAGGCTTTTCAACAATATATAAGTCAACCAACAATGACCTTTCCACAAAGACCACCTTATTAACAACAATATCCTCAAAACAACTTTAGACCATTTAAGAATCCAACTAATGAACATTTAGATAAAATCGCCCAAAGTATTACTTCCTTCATTGAAGAAAGTAATGAATTTATGAATGAAACAAGGAGAATATTTCAAGACCCAACCAAGAATGAATTACCTTCTCAACTTGAGCCAAATCCTACATCTCAAAGAAAGGGTAATGAATAACTACATTTCATCACTACCAAGAGTAAAAAGATAGTTGAATGTAAACCCCAAAAGAAGGTTATATTTCAAGAAGTTGAGACATAAGAAGAAGTTCATCCATAAAAATTAAGGATAAAGAAAATCAACCAAGGAAAGAGGACAATCATTGCTTTCTTCTCCTTTGCCTAGACAAAAAAAGTTTACCTCATTTACCTAAATGATTACAAGAGGACTTCACAACTAAAGTCCATATAGAAAATTTTTTTTAGTGAATTATATTTGCATATTCCTTTAAAACAAGCATTAAAATACACACCTCTCTATGATAAGTACTTAAGAAAACTTTGTACTAAGAGGTAAAAGGAAAAGATTCCTAAGCAAGTTTATATAGTTGATAATCTTTCTCAACTTATAAAAAGTCATGATGTCCCAAAATACCAATATCCAAGGATTCATACCATTATAATTAAAATAAATGGACAAATTATTAGGAATACCATATTGGATTTAGGAGCTAGTATGAACATCATGCCACTTGAAATGGCTAAGTCACTACATTTAGAGGATATAAGAAAGGTAAACATGACAATATCTTTGGCTAATGGTTCTAATGTGAAACCTATAGGAATAGTAGAAGATTTAATAATAGAGGTAACAAGAGGAAAATACCTGGTTAAATTTGTACTTTTGGAGGTAAAAGATCCAGATTGTTTTCCGATCATACTAGGTAGATCTTGGTTAGCAATAGTTGATGTGGTGATCAATTATAGATAAAGGAAACTTCAATTATATTTTTCTAATCTTACTTTTATGCTTAAAATATATGAGAAGAAAAAAGAAAATTGATTGAATCAATATTTGAAACATGAAAGAGTGCTCTACATAATACCTACTTCAACAATGGCACAAGATAGGGAAACTTTGGTAATAAAGAATTTTAAGGAAGGGCCTTTAGACCCCTCTACAAAAAACCAAAAAGATCTCCTTGAACAATTTTTGAATTTTGGATTAGGAAATATTGAAGAAACAATTCAACCACCAAACAATGATTCTTTGGATCTTAAAGAACTACCTAGTATTCTTAATTACATTTTTCTTGATCATAATAAATCATTAATAATAAATTTTCAAGTTTCTAATGAGCAAGAAGCAAATTCATTAGAAGTCTCACATAGAAATTCTAAAGAGTTTTCATGGAGTTATGAGGACCTTCATTAAGGAATGTGACCTAACATTTTCCAACATCATATCTATCTAGAAGATAATGTAAAACTAGTAAGAATTCCCTCATGATGAATTAATCCATCTTTTAAAAAATTGTTAAAGATGAGATTTAAAAAATTTAGAAGGAAGGAATTATTTATCCAATAACCAATAGTGAATGGGTAAGTCCTATTATAGTAGTTTCAAAAAAGGGTGGAAAATGAAGAGTTTGTGTAGATTATAGGAAACTAAATAAAAACACAAAGAAAGATCATTTTTCTTTACCTTACATACATTGAATTTTAGAAAAAATAGAAGGGCACGAGTATTATTGTTTTTTAGATGAGTTTAGTGGTTACCATCAAGTAGCTATCGCACCCGAAGACTAGCATAAAACAAGTTTTACATGTCCGTATGGAACTTTTTCTTACCAATGGATGCCTTTTGTCCTCTGTAATGCACCTGCTACCTTCCAAAGGGCTATGATATTAATCTTCTCTGATATGTTAGAAGATTATGTTGAAGTATTCATGGATGAATTTTTGATCTATGGGGATACTAATGAAAAAAAATTATAAAATTTAGAATGTGTTTTAGATAAATGTATAGATAAAAATTTAAAATTAAGTTGGGAAAAGAGTCATTTGATGGTTACAAGAAGCATAGTATTAGGACATGTTATTTCTAAGGATGGGATAAGAATGGATGAAGAAAAAGTGAAAGTAATATCTACACTTCCAAATCCAACTAATTTAAATATTTTTCAATACTTTCTAGGACATGCTAGATATTATAGGTGATTTATCAAATATTTTTCAAATATTGCTAAACCACTGTATATGCTCCTCGAAAAAGATGTTTCTTTTGTATGGATTGATAATTATCAAGAAGAATTCTTAGAATTAAAGAAAAGAGTAAGCATCGTCCCTATGTTAAATGAACCTAATTGGGATTTCCCATTTGATTTAATGTGCAATGCTAGTAACACCACTATAGGGGTATGTTTAGGACAATATATCAATAATAAGCCATGAGTTATTTATTAGGTGTCTAAAAGTTTAGACTAGGTCCAAGTAAATTATACAACTACAGAAAAAGAGCTTTTAGCCATTATGTATGCTTTGGATAAGTTTAGGCATTATTTAATAGGATATAAAACTAGAGTTTAAATTGATCATTTAGCCATTAAGTTTTTGAGTACTAAAAAAATAAAAAATGCAAGAATAATGAGATGGTGCCTATTACCCCAAGAATTTGATCTTGACATCTTAGATAAAAGGGATAGAAAAAATGTTGTGGTAGACAGTCTTTCTAGATTAGAAATAGGTGATGAAGATAGAATAAAAGGAGTCTTTCACAATGAATTTCTAGATGAACAACTCTTTTCTATAATGAAGGATCCTTGGTTCAATGATATAACAAACTATCTTGCCATCGTGAAAACCCAAAGGCAATGAAGTAAGGAGGAGAAGAAATATTTCTTATGAAACATCTCTAAGTATATTTGGAGTAAATCATACCTTTATAGAATATGTAAAGATAATATAGCAAGAAGATGTGTAGTTGAGGATGAGCAACAAGCAATTCTAGATATGTGCCATGATGACCTTGGAGGTGGCCATTTTGATAGTAGACACATTGTTGTCAAAATATAGCAAAGTGGATTTTATTGGCCGTCAATATTTAAAGATGTTCATAAGTATGTACAAGAATGTGATAAATGTCTATGAATGGAAGCCATAACTAAAAGACAAGAAATGCCATTAAACCCAATCTTAATAGCTGAACCATTTGATGTGTGGGGTATAGACTTTTTACGATGATTTCCACCATCCAATGAATGTCAATATATTTTTGTTTGTATAGACTATGTTACTAAATTGATAGAAGCTAAAGCCACTCCAACAAATGATGTCAAAGTAGTTATAGCTTTCCTTAGAAAAGATATCTTAACATGCTTTGGAACTTCATGGGTGATCATAAGCGGTTAAGGAACTCATTTTGTAAATAGAATAATGAAATAAATTCCTTAAGTCTTTTGGAATCCAAAAAAAGATAGCTATTGCCTATCATCCTCAAAAAAATGGTTAGATATAAAATGAAAATAGAATTATATTAAATATATTGATAAAAATGGTATATGCTAAAAAGAAAGATTGGTTGAAAAATTTACAAGATGTACTTTGGGTATATAAAATTACATATAAACCAAGTTTAGGATATTCACCTTATCAATTGGTTTATGGTAAATAATGTTTATTGCCTGTAGAAATTAAATACCAATCTTTATGTTTAGCACAACAGTTAAATTTTGATGAAAAAATCAATTATGCCTCTAGAATGATTCAAATACATGAACTTGATGAAATGAGGCTGAATGCTCTTGACAATCAAAGAATTATAAAGAAGAAAATGAAGAATTTACATGATAAGAACATTTTCAAGAAAAAATTTTCAATAGGTGACAAACTTCTTTTGTATAATATGAGATTACATAAATTTTCAAGCAAGCTAACAACTAGGTGGGAAGGCCCATATCTAGTGGTACAACCCCAGGCTAATGGAAGTGTTCTAATATAAACTATTGAGGATTCATCAACTATATTTTTAGTCAATGGACAAAGAATTAAATTATATCATCAACATCACACTTAGGAACCAAGAGAAGATGAATTAGTAGAGCTAAGTGACCTAGCTTATCTCAATGATGATGAAAGAAATGGAAAACATTAATTAGAGGTCCAAGCTATGGGTAGTAACCTCCAACAAGAACCTTACATAATATTTGAATAAATAAAGAATAGTAGTCGACAAATTTTGCTTTGAAAAATGTCGAGGACTCTAATTAATACTATTATTAGTTGGGACTTTAAAGAATTTGTTAGCATCATGTCTGGAATTCAAGGAAGGAGGAAATATCCTTCTAACTTGGAATAGGTAGGTTTAAATCAAAAATCCATCTAGGGGTGAGCATTAGAATAATAAATTAGTAATAATGTCAATTCATTATTTTCTTTTTCTTTACAATATTCTTTAAGTTTTTAAGTTTCATGAATCATAGGAATAATACCTAAGTTTGGATTTTAAGCATTCATGACTGGTTTTAATACTTACATTTTCTATATGTTAATAAGGAGAAAAGGGTGTGTCATGTTTGGACTAGCCATAAAAGGTGTTGTAGCTTGAGAAAAGTCATCAGTCATCGAGAGAGCCACCATCATATACTTTTTGTTAAAATATCTACCCCCATAAGAATATCATAGTTTAAGTGGGCCTTACATGTTAATTTAAAAAAAATACATATGGAACAAGGTCTCATAAGCACCTTTAATCATGATCTAGGCCATACTCCCACAAGAACCTTATGGTTGGAGTGATGCATAAGGCTCACACTCATTAGCATCCAGCAAGAACCTCGTTCAGTAAGTAGAGTGTTTCATGTTGGATAATTCATTATTCTTACTAACTTTATCAGCTTTTCCTCTTTGGCTAGGTTATGATACTAGATTGGGTAGATTGACTTATCTTCATAGGTACTTTATTACTTCGTTTCATTTTTTCTCATCTTCATTACTTGGCTCATTTTTTCCCTTCTCTCATGATACTTTTTATGATGATGATGAAGGGGCTAAGCCCTCTCATTTTGAAGAGGACATGGAAGTGGAAGTAGGTTTAGAGGCTTGATATAGGCTTCAGAATTAGTTTTCTTTTTGTTAATTGAATGGATGTGTAGACATTAAGATGATGGTGGACAAGTTTAATTTTAGTTTTATTATTGATCTTTGATGATGAATTATTAATGTCAATGATCCTTTTATTGTTTATACATGTAGATACGATTTAGATGTCAGAAGTTTCTGGTTACAGAATGATATTATGAATGAATTTGTATTGTATTCATTATAGCTTTACTTTTTTTGTTTTTCAACTATGTATGTTATATATAATAATGGTTTTTATTTTCTATCTTTTGTTTATTTTTACCTTTATAGCTAGATACTGGCCAAAGGCTAGTCCAAGGCTGTGTTAAACCCAAAGATGCTCCAGTTTGTAACATTATAAACTTGTATTTTTTATTTTTTTAATATTTTAATTTATCAAAGATAATCAATGTTGGCAATATAAACTGATAAGTATTAATTTCTCTTTTAAGTTTATTGTATAGCAGGAAATCACAAGAGATAGTGATGGAAATCAACATTGACTATATCGATCCTCATAGAGATAGTGATACGGATCGATAATGTGAATATCCTTCTTTTTGTATTAAAATTGTTAAGGAAGATTGTTAACACTTTGTGACAATCAACAACCATTGATGTGTAAAGGCTACGAAGTTGTTGCATTATGGAGGCAATAGAGCAAGGTTATAGATTAGGTGACATCTCCTTTGTAATATTTTATATCCATGATAAATCTATGTATTTTCAATTTGGTTTAATCAATTGTTTTATCTTTAAACTTAATGTTAGAATTCAAGGTGAAGCTTTTTAATTTTACTTATATGTGACAATCATAAGTATGTATGGAGTTCTCAATTGAATTTAGATCTACTTGTTATTTTTCTTGATGATCTTTTTGACTTTGGAACTGTTCCTCCATGGATAGAACTTGTGGGTTAGTCATAGATGAGGTGACAATCTTACAATGAAGTTAATTATTAAGATAATTCAACACCAAACTTTGGTTGGCTTGTAAACTTTCTTTGGAAATAATGTACTTCCTAGGTTTTGTATTTATTGAATCTTGATCTATGATACTACTATACACTTTACTAGTAAGGTTTTCAAGAATTTATTAGAATCTTGTGGAGTTAATCATAAATTTACTTTCCTTTGTCACTCGTAGACCAATGGCCAAGTAGATGTTACTACCTGTGAGATTGTTAAAATACTTAGAAAAATGGTTACTAGGTACAAAAGGAGATTAGACCAACAAGCTTAATCATTCCTTTGGGGCCTATTGAATAATGTGGAAAAATCATATTAGCTACACCCCATTAGAGAAGGTATATGGAGGGATTCCATAACTGCTCATTGATCTAAAGATAAAAACTTTGGGTAGTGTGGTGGATTTTGATATGATCTTAGATTTTACATAGAAATAAAGGTTAATCAATCTCAATCTTCTTGATGAGAATCACATAATTTTCTTGATGCATAATGAGTTAGAGCATTCCTACACCAAGGCTCTTCATGATATTTATACATAAAAGTTTGACTTCAAACCTAGTAATAAGGTCCTTTATTTCAATTTGTCATACTTTTCCCATTTGGACTATTTTCAATTTTAATGAAAGACATTCTAAATCATTCATACTAGTTACCATTCTAATGCAACACATGTTTAGCATCTAGATGAGCTAGATAATATTTTCTTGGTTATTGGGTAATAATTGAAGTGCTACAAAGATTATCTTTTCTTCATGAGAGTATATAATGATTAATCTTGTATTTTACACTCAAAGGTTATCAAGTGATAAATATGGATTAATCAAGGGAGAGGAATCATTTATGCTGTGTCAATTATTTTGCTATTTTGTTATGTGTTTTAATAAAGTTCATGTGTTTAGTTAGCATTTTTATCTTTTTGAGCTTAATGATTAATCATTTACAATCTTTTCTTTCCTATAAGTAGAGTCATGATTGATGAAATGCCCACACAATAGAATTCATTGATCCACTTTTCCCCTATCCATGACCAGTGAACCAAGCTTAAATTCAACATGAAGCTAATACTTACCTTGCAAGTCGTTAAAGCTACTAGAACTATCGCCAGGTGGTGGATGCACAACTTAGGATGTAACTTTTAGAATCTTGAAAGAGTGCTTGGTTACTAACAAGGAAAGGGTATGTCATTGAGGATTCTTGTGATCACTAGATGGGTCTGATTGGTGTGATTGGACTAGGATGCATATGCTTGTCATGCGTGACCATCTTGATGGAAAGAGGTTCATGATTTCATGGACTTGTGCATGCCATATGAAGATTAATGGACTCCCATGTTTGTGCAAGTCAAAGACTCTAGGTGATGATCTAACACTTAAGTCATTCCCATGATTTCTATGCATCATCAAAAACCTTTCTTTATAAAATAGAAAAAAGAAGAAAGGATAGATAAAAAAAGAGAAATAATAATAATAATAATAATCTGAGAAGATACAGTGATGGGAAGAAAGATATGATACAATCTCATTAGCCCACAAAAATCAATAGTCTTATCATCCCAGATTTACCTTATAATTTCTTAATTAAGATTAAAATAAGATGTTTAACAAATACCTATGCAAGTCTATCTCATGTTTAACCTCTTATCTAGATCACTTGACTTTTTAATGTGATAGTCCAAAATAATCTCTTACTCATCCCTACCGATGGTTATAAAGGCTTAGAAGTTTCTCTCTTAGTAAACTTTAGTAATATCAAATGTTGCTTCCATGTAATTCCTAAGTTAACTTATTCCTAAGGATCAAAACCCTTGAACTAAATGATGATAATATCCTATCACAAGCATTCCAATTACTTGGTCATGGTATTATAATCGCTACTGGGATTAGGATTAGTTAGTATTGCTAAAGGTATCAATGAGAGATTTCTAGTAAAGCAAAATCTAGGAAGCCTACTATGAACATGTGCATAGGAAGAAGAAAACTAAATTAAAATCTTAACTTCTATATGATCTACATCACATTTTCTTGGTTTGATTTTATCAATTATTAGACAATGAAACAATAAAGGCTAAATGGCATCGGTAGTAGTGGGTGTGACCTTGCACATGGAAGGAAGACATGAAGGTCTATCCCCACTATGTGGATGCATAGTAGTGAATGTATGTGGTAGTGGATCTCTCACAATGTGTAAGACATGCTCATGTGCTCCTATGGGCTAATTGAATATTAGCTAGGGATTTAGTGATATTTTATTTTCATCTTTTTGTTCCTTGTTCATTCTTCATCACTTTTTTCTTTCATTTTGTACATTGTTGTATGTGGTAGAAAATTGATCTAGCAAAATGATGTCTCATGATTTTCTTCCATTTTGTGTGTTATGTTTCATAATCATGTCTCACTAGTTTTTGGGAATTTATAAGTGTTGCATTAATGAGTTTCAAAAGGGTAAGAAAGGTAGGTGTCTACTTTGGGAAGGATCCACTTGTGAATCCTTGGTGACTTGACATTGTGAGTGAGGAAGCTCAAGCTTATCTCCTAGAGATGGTAGTGGTTGCATGGCAAAAGAAACTTGATTTTTCTTTCATTTATGTGGTTGTAAATATTGACCTTTTGGTATGTCAAAACCTTAAGGGACATAGAGAACATATATTATTGTGGAATGTGATGTTTTGCAAGGACAAAGAAGAGCTATAAGAATGACATTTATAAGATATCTTAAAGTAGAGACTACAAGGTCTCAAGAGAGCTTGGATAAGGACTTCATTAGAAAAGTGCAAGGCAAAGAAGAAGACTATAGAAAAATTGGGGTGCTCCAAGGATTGGGAAGAAGTCAAATCAATGTGAGGAAAATTTAGGAAGCAAAGTTCAAAACATGAGATGACATCTCCCAGAAGCAAAAGACATCTTGGCCAAAGTAGAGAAATCCTAAAGAAGACTTCTTCTTTCAAGAGAAGACATCTCCATGAAGATGTCTCCTCAGAGATGTCTCTTTTATAGAAGAGAAGTCTCCTAAGAATGAAAGTTTGTTGTAGTGAGACATCCCAATCTCAAAGAAGACATCTCCCCTAGTTATTAGATAGTTGTTGCATGGCTTCTAAGGTAATTTTGAAAACTCAAGGCTATAAGAATACTTCATTCTCTTGGTTAGATTAAGTTTTTGAGCAAGGAAGTGTCAACATCAAGAAATCATTCTGTACTTTATTTGTGTACCTCATTGTACCATCATTTGTACTATTTTAGTGATTATATTGTATTATGCCTCAAAGTACAAGGAGAAAAAAATTAGTTGCATTCTTTCCTTTTAATTTTTGTTTCTCTTTCTTATTTCCCTACTGGGGTAGATGTGCTTCTTGTAAGAAGGCATTGTCTTTGAGCTTGTTGGGACTTAATTGGGTTGAGCGGTTGAAGTAGCATCACAACACTCTGGAGTAGAGCTTAATTTGTACAAGTTGTGAGATCTTTGAAAAAACATTCTAAGCTTGTTGGGACCTAGCTTGGTTGAGTGGATTCATAGCAAAGAATCACTCTAGAGTGGACCTTAGAGCTTGTATAGGGTGTGATACCCTTCAAACCATATTTTGAGAGAAATGAAATTAAGAGGTGTGTAAGTGATCTACCCTATGAATGTGGAGTACCCAAGTTGGAGAACCACATAATTTTGGGTGTGGTTTTTTTGATGATTTGTTTTGTTAGAGAACTTATTGATACACTTCCTTATAAGTTCAATAATCCTCAAGTGGTATTGGAGCCTAGTATTGTTGCACTCTACATAAATATCCAAGAGTGAACATGGAAGGGGCTATCAACATCATACACATTTGGATAAAGAGACTAATATGCATCATCAATTACTATGCTCAATTCTATATTACATTTTTTCCAAAGGTAAATCTCTCATTTCCTTCTTTACATTTAGAAATAGAGGAGACTATAACTATAAGATTGATAAAACTCATATTTCCCTTGAAAAAATTTATGGGATGTTTTGCCATGAAGTTCTTAATGATGAATGCTTTTATCTCAAGAAAGAGAACTTAGACCTGAAGGCTGAGATTCAAAAACTAACCAATGTGGTTGAGTAGATGAGTAAAAATCAAAAGGATAGGTGTTTGAGAGATTCTACAAAAGAAAATAAATATAGGTTTGGTAAAAAGTTGAGAATATTAAATTGTTTCTTTTGTGAAAAATTTGATCATATTCAAGCATATTTCTTTCATAGGATGAAACATTACACTTGATCTTTGCAAAAGTAGACTAGGATAGGAACTTTATAGGTTTGGAAACAAAAAGAAAGGAAGCCTGAAAAGAACTTGATGGGTTAAGTAGCTCTCTCTGATGACAAAACAAGTATGTGCTATATTGATAGTGGATGCTTGAGACACATGATAGGTAACAAATCCTACTTCACGCACTTCACAAAATAAAATTACAGAACAGTCATGTTTGGAGATGACATGAAGGCTCCTAGAACAAGTATTAGTACCATAGGAGGTAAAAGTAAAGGTCTTCCAACTGTAAATAAAGTTTTCTTTGTTAATAGATTAAAACATAATTTTCTTAGTGTTAGTCAACTTTGTGATTCAAATTTCAATGTTTCCTTTTCTAAAGAAACTTGTAGAGTATAAGATTTAACCATTGAAAACATTATGATAGCAGGAACTAGAAAAGGAAATGTTTACATCATTATGTCTGGAAATAATCCTAACCTTGAATCCAAGTGCTTAGTTAGTTGTACAAATGATACCCATTTGTGGCATAGGAAGCTAGGCCACATAAACAAAGAAGTTCTTTAGATTCTTGAATCTAAAGAAATGGTTTGTGGACTACCAAAACTCAAAGACTTAAATTTGAACACTTGTGAAGCATGTTAGAAAGGAAAGCAAACAAGGGTAAGATTTGGTAAGAAAAATGTATATCTACCTCTCATCTCTTAGATCTACTTCATATGGATGCCGTTTTTTCTATTCAAATTCCTAGCTTAGGAAAGAAAAGATATTTTTCAACTATTGTAGATGATTACCCTTGTTTTCCTTAGGTTTCATTTTATATAACAAGGATGAGGCATTTGATCATTTCTTGAGAATTTGTAATTAGATTCAACAAGAAAAAGAATATGACATTAAAATTATCAAAAGTGAAAATGGAGGTGAATTCAAGAATGCAAAGTTAGAGAAATTCTATCAAATGAATAGGATAATCTATCATTTATTTACTACAAGAACTCTTCAACAAGATGGGGTAGTCAAACAAAAAAATAGGATCTTGAATGAGATGGGAAGAACTATATTGAATGACTAGAATCTTCCTCATCACTTCTAGGCTGAAGCTATCAACATTATTTATTATGTATCTAATAGAGTTTTGGTAAGAGGATTTACTTCTAAAATCCCTTATGAATTATGGACTGGTAAAAAACCTTCAGTAAGTTATTTCCATGTTTTTGGTTCAAAATGTTATATTCTGAATGATAAAGATAATTTAAGGAAATTTGATTCAAAAATTGATGAAGGTATTTTCTTGGGATATTCACTAGTTAGTAGGGCCTATAGAGTTTTTAATAAGAGAATGAATAATATTGAGGAAACCATAAATGTTAAAGTTGATGATCATGACATTACATCTTCTCAACCTAATGATGAAGTTATTGCTATTAAAAAACTATCTAGTGCCACTTAAGTTCAAGTTGATAAGAACTTTGAAATAGATAGTGAACATGAAGAAGAGAAAGAAGATAAATCTGATGAGATTTCCCCTATTCAACCTAGGGTGCTTAGAATTAGTAAAATTCACTCTCTTAATGATGTTATTGGAGAAGTGAAAGATGGTATTTGCACTAAATGTCAAACTAAAGAATTTTGTGCTTATTCAGCTTATCTGTCACAAATTGAACACAAAAATTTTAAAGAAGCTGAGGGTGAAGAAGGTTGGATCTTTCAACTTGCTAGGAATGACATATGAGAATGAAGGCATAGACTAGATGATAAATTCATTATTGGAATAAAATAGGTATTTAGAAACAAAACTAATGAAAATGTAACTATGATAAAAACTAAAGCTAGATTAGTTGACAAAGGATACAATCAACAAGAAGGAACTGATTTTGACTAGAATATATTAGACTTCTTTTGGCTTGTGTTAGTAGTAGAAATATCAAGATATATCAAATGGATGTGAAAAGTGCCTTTCTAAATGGAACCATACAAGAAGAAGTTTATGTTGATCAACATGAAGGTTTTATAGATCCCATCAAACCTGATCATGTTTACAAGCTCAAGAAGGCTCTCTATGGTCTTAAAAAATCCCTTAGAGTCTAGTGTGAAAGACTCTCTCAACATCTCATATCAAATAGTTTCAAAAGATGTAAGGATGATGTCACTTTGTTTATCAAAAGAGAAGGTAGTGATCTTCTTATTGTTCAAATTTATGTTGATGATATTATTTTTGGTGCTACTAATGAAACTCTCTATAAGAAATTTTTAGACCTTATGTAGTCTAAGTTCAAAATGAGCATGATGGGAGAACTTAAAAACTTTCGTAGATGTTAAAACAATCAATTTGAAGAAGGCACCTTCATTTGATAAACTAAACATGTCAAAGATCTTCTTCTCAAATTTAATCTAGCAAATGTTAAGGTAAAGAATACTACTATGGTTGTGAATTTTAAACTTACCAAGGATGATCAAGGTAAGCTTGTTGATTATAAGCTTTATAGAGGGATGATAGGTAGTTTACATTATTTAACTACTAGTAGATTAGACATAGCTTTAAGTGTTGGAATGTGTGCTAGATATCAGGCCATCTAAAAGAATCTCCTTTTAAGGTGGTTAAACAAAAATTTCATTACTTAAAAGGTACCATTAACTAGGGCCTTTGGTATTTGAAACACCACAAAAATTTTCATGTTGTAATCATTATTTCACCATGTAGCCTTGACCCCATGAAACTCAAGGTAAAACTTTATTGTAAATGTCAAGATTGTAATCCATGGTGGGAAATCTCACATATTTCATACTTTTAGGGCTGAAAAATGCCTCATAAGTGATCAAAAGCCTCATTCCCCAAGTGAAAAAGTTATATAGTATCTATATTTGGGTTAGGTGGAGTCAAAAATGCCTTTTTGGATGCCAAAAATGGTAATTTGATGTGTTTTATGGGGGGTATGCAGTTTTCTACGTTGGAAAAACCTTAGGAGGGAGGGAAGGTGGGGGGTGGGTGGTTGGGTTAGGGGGGTAGAGCATGGAGACTTCACCCCCAACGTAGAAGTAACATGACCAAGATTTTGACACTCCAATGACTTTAACATTGACCATGCACCTCAGCATAGAAGATTGAAGGCC
Organism: Gnetum montanum; assembly: GCA_015680685.1. Lineage (NCBI taxonomy): Eukaryota > Viridiplantae > Streptophyta > Gnetopsida > Gnetales > Gnetaceae > Gnetum > Gnetum montanum. Next base: position 326,899 of record MNCI01007659.1, read on the forward strand.
CAGTGTACAAGATCTGCCTCTAGTGTAGAAGGTGTTCCCCCATTACTATTTATAGTAAACAAAATGGCCATGGGAGTTTGGCACTTACTATATATGGTAACCCCCCAAATTTGGGCAACCATCTCCCTTGTATGAGGCAGAAATTTACAGGCAATATATCAACCAATTTGCAACAAAAATAATGGCCCAAAACCTATAAAATCAAAGTTCCAACATCCTTTTGAGGTTCCACATCTTTGGCAGTTTGATCACATAGAACTTTTAGCTTCCAAGAGCTCTTGCAACCCTTGAAAAATGTAGCTTCTTCAAGTTCCTTGGCATGGAACCCCTATAGCCTTATTACTCCTTTGTTGTACCCCTGAGACTTGTGGGTTTTTTTTGGTCTCTATGCTATACTTATGGGATTATGAACTTTTAGTTTGAAGCATTCTTGTAGGCAAATTTACCAGTTTTCTCACCCCTAGTAGTGGCCAAAGTTGCAGATCTAAAGTTGTAGCAAAGGAGGTTCAACAACATTAGAAGTGGCTATGCAATTGGATCATGGAGTGGATCATATTAGCTTCAATAGGCTTTGAACTCTTGCCTTAGTGAACCTACTTTTACTCTCTCACAAGAATTTCTTGTACACATTTCTAGAACCCATTCTTTATTTTTTGAATAAAGCTCCAAAGCTTCATTGTTGTGGGCAAGCTTCATTTTCTTTTCAATTTTAGATCTACATTTATTTTTCTACATTACATGTTTTGCATTCTATAAGTCTCTAGGTGATTTGCTAGATGATCTAGGACACCTTGAAACCCATTTTTTAGAGGCCTTGGGGATTTGGGGTTGAGGCTGTTGTGCTAGATATTTCAATTTTCCAGTGATTGATTTTTCTAATTTAAATAGTTTCTTGGCACTAGAAGGAGGGCCTCCACCAAATTTCTATGATCAAATTTGTTAATCATATTTCCAACATTGCTCCTATCTTGAAATTTATATTTTTTGTAGCTAAAACCTTGAAAATAAAATGTATATCCTTACCCCCCTGTGATAGAAATTTTAGCTTAGAAGTTATAGGTGGTTGGATGTTTTAATTTTTCACAAAACTTGCTATGAATTTTAAAACCCAAGGCCAACATTGATACCATTCCCTCATCTTTTTGTTGTCAATAGTTTTATTTTTCCAATGTTGGTGGTGCAACCCTTCCAGAAGCCATGAAACTTCTAAAAGTTAGGTAAACCTCCATCTTTCCTAGTTAAAAAAAAAGTGGTAGCCTACCAAAACTAGTTTCTAGTGGAAAACACCAACTTTCCAAACTTTTGTTTTTAGCACCCCTCTCATCAATGTTGGAATAGGAAGGTGTGAGATTTTCCCATCTCATCTCTTTCTTTTCCCACTACTATACCCAGTGTAGAGGCAACTAAGGGGGCCAATGTGGGTGAGACTTGGTATCAACGTTCTCAGCTCTTTATTTCTAGTAAAGGGGTATAACTCCCCTTTCACCCCACTTACTATTTATAGTAAGTGCTTCATTTTTTGCCATTTTTGCTTCTTTTAACCATTTTTGAATTCCATTTGGGATTTACTTCTATTTTTATCATTTATAGTCTATCTAAAGCCTTTGTTGATGTTATAACCATTCCTTTTCAATAGTTAACCAAATTACCTTTCACTTTCACTAATAGAGAGTCTAGCGAAAAAGCCATCAGAGTCTATGATCCCAAAGATCCCATCATGATTGAATGTAGACAATCCTTGAGACTTAGGAGACAAAGTCCTGGGTTCTTAGTGATAAATGAAGACCACCATAACTTCATTTACGCCAAGATCCAAATTGGCATGTTGATCCCATGATTGGAAGTAGAAGCCAAGAGGGAATTTGAGCTCATCCATTATAATGGAAAAGAGTATATCCCCCCCCCCTATGGTCAAATATCCCTCAATGAAATTTACACTAGCATCTTAGCCCTTCTCATTGAGATTGATGAAGATAACCTAAAAGCTACCTTTGATTGACAACTAGAGGAAGAGGACGATGAGTTTAGGGTAGAATCTAAACCCAGAAATAACTTGGGGAGGGGGGAGGAAGGGTTTGTTCCAACAAAAATCCACCATGGCTATAACACCTTCCTCTAATGCCTTTATTTTCTCCATGGTTTAGGTATTGTCATCCTCCACCCCTTCCTACCCTACTATGGATGGCCCCACACTAGTTATAGTTGCATATCAAACCTAGTTAATAGCTTATAACCCATCAATGAATTTTGCTACATAGCCTCGATCTATATGGCCATCTACGGTGGTTTCCACCATGACAAACCCATTAGCCACCCATGCAGGGTCCACCATGGGGCCTTAAACAACCTAGGGATCACATAATTCCTTTGTTCCATTTATGCCTCAAATACTGGTACTAACATATTTTTCATTATTTGGTCCATAGAATACAATCATAATGCAACCACTCCCTTCTATTTTGCAACCAATAGCAAGCCAACAAGCCTCACAAAAAATACCATAGTTGTATGTGCAAACCTTGCAACCAACAAGGGCATCATAGAGCTTGGATTAGGCCTTCTAGATAATCTAGGAACTAACAGAGGAGTTGAAGAGGATCAAAGCCTCTTCTTAAAGTGTAAAGATTATGTATTTTTACCAGGATGATCCCATCAATCATGTGGTCCCATCCGTGATACTTCCTCTTGTGTCGCTATCCCTTAATTCAGCAAGTATGATGGAGAAGGTAATCCCAACACTCACCTTATAACCTTCCAATCTGAGTGCTTTTCATTACAACCGTGGCCTCACACTATTATGAGAATCTTACCTATGTCCTTGATTAGGAAAGTGCTTGATTGGTATCATGCCCTACCTAAAGGATCCATATCCTTCTTTGAAGACCTTATAGCCTAGTTCATTAATCACTTTAAGTACAACTTGAAGGTCGATACTATACTCACTAGCTCATGAAGTTAAGCAGCGACTCCTTGAGCCTGTAAAGAAGTCCATCCAATGGTGGAGTAGTATGCTAAATGAAATAATAGAGCCTATACCTGAAACTCACCTTTTGGCTATATTTAAGGGGGTGTTCAATGATTTCATAAAGTTCAAGCTATACTATCTTGATCCATGGACACTTAGTCAAGCATTCTCTTAAATCAAGGATATAGAGGATACTGCAGAGGCTAGTCATGACTTGGCCTATGTAGCATACAAAAATAAACATACAAGGAAGGAAAAGAAGAAGAGAAAACATAGTAGCATGGTTGTAGAAATAGTAACCAAAGAGACTAAGACCACTAACTAAGGCCAAGGACCAAGCCATCCAACACCCATACAGATAGCTGCGATAACCAACCATCAACCTTTGAGGCCACTGCATTGACTAAAACTAGGCCAAAATTTAAGCAAAAGGGCCAAAGCAAGTACACCACCTTACCTTTGAAGGCATCTAAATTATTAGTTCAATTGTTGAAGAGTGGGTGCATATAATATAAGCAAATGATTGAAGCCACTCAAAAGAAGCATGAGTGGCTATGCAAAATAGCCAGAGGCCTCACTTGAGAAATGAAGGATGACCCTCAATTTCCTAGGTACTTTAAACTAGACCACTTTTTTCACTATCACCAATTGCTTGGTCATGACATAGACGTCTACCTCACATTGAAGGATGACATTTGTAGAAAATGATAGATAGAAGAGAGTTGGTCCTAGATGCTTCCAACTAGTCCAACCATAAAATCAGTTGATGCAGGTGTACAAGGACCAGTTGAATGTTAATAACATCCCCTATGTTATTTTAACATTTAACATTAATGAAAATCAGAGATCAGTGAGGGAACTATTTGTGATCTAGGTACCCCCTTGTGATGAAAGGGTCACTTTAGCTTCCACCAGCTCAAGACCCCCTTTCATTGTGAAAGTACCATCATGGGCATCTTCAAGGGAGCCTTTTGTCATCAAGGTATCCTAGCCTAACATAACCCAACTAGCCATAGCCTAACTAGCTAATGTGACTATACAATGACCTCTTGTGGTGGCCAATGCTACTGCTTCTTTCTCATAGCCAACAAGTGACAACCAAAATGTTTCAACTAAGTAGAGGAAGAAGCATAAGAAAAAGCATAACAACATGGGTGATAACCAGGATGAGGCACAAAGTAAGTGGGCCCACTAAAGCTCACTCCCATATTGGCTATACCTATGGCCTCCTCTGCCTAGCCCAACTCAACCAACAAACCACAGGAAGATCCAAAAATCCAAAACAAGAAGAAAGAGGAAAGACCCTAACAACCTAAGGCTAAAGTGCACATTTTGGGATGCATGAATGAAGTAAAGAATAACTAGGGTGATATGCCCATAGCCAATGAAAAAAAATTCCTTAGTGCGATGAATTAGGTTGGACTGTCCTTCATGCAAAAGAACACAACTCTAAGCTTGTATGACTTGAGCATGACTTCCATCACACATCGTGAGGTTCTAGTCAAAATGTTGACTTCCATCCCCATTAGTGAAGACATCCCTACTAATGAGGAATCTATCCATGTGATAATGGTTTCTTCTTTATCAAGGGAAGGAAAGTTAACATTGCTAGTATTTTTCTATAGCAAAATTAAAGCCATTTCCCAAAATGGTGAAGTGACTAGGTCTTCTCTTTTCATCATAATTCAAGTGGGACAATTTAAGGTGCATTGGGTGCATGTTGATGATGGAGTTGCAAAATATTTTATCCTATGTACCATTGTTGAGTGCTTAGGATTAACAAAATAGATATAGCCTACAACAATTACAACTCTCAATTCCTTCAATGGATCAAGGATTGTTGTTAAGGGATTTATCTCCTTAGACTTTGTTTTCAGGGAGAAATTCCCCACAACTACAAATTTCTTCGTGATGGGGGAGATGTTAGGGTTTATCCTTATCATGAAAAGACCTTGGTTGGCTCAATTACAAGCCATGTCTTCGCCTATCCACCAAAATATTTACCTTCCTTATGAGGGAGGTGAAATCATCATTCACAGTGATAATGTAGTTTCCCTAGCTATTAACAATGTGAACATAGAGTAGGGGATCTAAAGTGGAGATTCAAGAGGAAGCTTCCAACCATGAAGTCCATTATCCTAAGAGATATGAGAAAGCCAAGAACAACAATGATGGGCAATTGGATGTGTCATGGGATGAACTCCCTTTCAACATCATCAGTGAAGGGGATAGTGAGTACAAACTTGTGTAGTATAGGCCTTACACATTTCCTAACCTTTCAAAGATTAGGAAGAGTTTGCACAAGTAATGTGCACTTCTACTCCTTCCATGCTATGCCCTTATAACCTTTATAACCACATGTACCATAGCCATTTAGCCTAAGTTTTCTCTATGTTAACTAGGTCATGCATATAGCCTAGAAGTGTATTTTATTTGGATTTTTATTTATTATGGACTTCTTTGTTTCTTTACTTTACTTGTTTAAAATGTTATAAACTAAAAAACCATAAAAATTTTAAAATAGAAAAAAATCACCAAAAAAATATGATCTTCTTTTTAAAATGACTT
>MNCI01007659.1:332782-444593 GCA_015680685.1 Gnetum montanum
TGTGGCAAAATGTCAAAAAAGTAATAATAGTCATAGACTTGGCTAATAATAGCCATTAACATAAAAACAAAAAAAATTGCCAACAAGCTTAAATAAGTAGATGAAGAGTGCTAAGGGGCATCTAGAGAAGGAAGTTTTATGTCATCCCCACCCTCACCACTGGAACCACAGATATTTCTTGATGTCTTGAATACAACAACACATAGCCAATTAGTAATCAACAACCAAAATTATAACTTAAACAAAACCATAACTTAAAAAATAAAACTAAAACATAAAATACATCAAACCTATGGGGAATTTAGCTCTATGAAATCCAGGGATAGATGTTAAAGGCCATTCTCAAAATGATGGAGAATCTGGTCCTGTGTCATATTAAATATCCTCAAAATCAATGTAGGTGAGGATGCTAGTCCTATCTATTATGGTCCAAGTAGTTGGTTCCTACATAATAGTAGTTGTAGAGGTCTCACATGCAATAGTGGTGATTTGAGAAGTAGGGGATTTCTCCACCACAAGAGTGCTCTTAAAGAGATGGTAGGCACTCTTTGCTTAGATTCCCTAGATGAACAACTCTCTCTTACATCATTTAACTGACTCCTCTTTGAGCCATTTTAGGTAGGCCTCCTAATCAGTTTTATACTATTGCTTATGATCCTTTTGTGCTCTATCCCACTCTAGGACCCAATTCTATTGATCTTTCCAATCCTCAACCTTTTAGGAGATGAGGTCCATTTGCATTTTTTGCTCTTCCATCTCTTGTGAGAGCGCTACCTTCTTTGTCCTAATGGCATGCTAGTAGTAGGACCATGTGATCTCTTTGGTCCATAATTTTCTTGAGTTAGCCACTTGGGCTTCCATAAAGGCCTTGTGATCCTAGAGGTCTTTGATCACCTTCTCCTAGCATTGAGTTCTCTCCCTCAAGGCCATAACTTACTCCCATAGAAATTCATTAGATCTCTATAGTTTTCATGAAGTTTTTGCACATGACATTGCTAGATTAGTAGCAGTCTCATACAACCTTAGGGGTACATTAGAGACATTAGAAAAAAGCTTCGGCAAGGAGTCAATCTCCATGTCTTGGCTAGGATCCCACTCCATATATTACACTATAAAAATACAAAATACAATCATAAACATACTTTACAACCTAAGATAGCCATAACATAAATGTAAATGAAAGCATAGAAAAATGACTAAAGCATAGGAAATAAAGTTCTTACCTATCTTGAGTGCAAATTTTTGTAACCGGTCAATGATGTCCTTGGTCATCCCACACATGAACTCCACCTTGTCTTGGACCTCTACCCATGGTTTCACATGAAAGTTAGGGACATGGACCTACACTGGTGGCTTAAGAACTATTGTAAGCATAATAATCATAGAATGATTAGGACAAAAGAAAAACAAAAAGAAAAGGATATAATAAGAAGTGTTAAGACATGTGCATACCTGGCTCCTTTGCTTCGTCCTCTAGGATGATGATGGAGGATGTACCTAGCACCACCTCATCAAATAAGATGTCCAGATATTCTATATCTATATTGGCTAATCCTTCAGCCTCATGCTACTCTAAGAGCATATCCTTTGCATGCCTTTTTTTCCTCCTCTGCAATATCTTGGTCTTTCATGACTTGATGCTTACCTAAAATCACAGTACATGAAACTAATTAGCACATGAAACCATAACATAGCCATAAGTCTTAAAACATAGAATTGCGAAAACATAGATAAAACATACCTATGACTACTTGATGTGATGTCTTAAGCTTAAGCTTAAGCTTCTTTTGGATGGGTTACTTTGATAGTAGTAGTGCTTCCTATATGGACCTCTTAAGCCTAGCCTTGGTTGCCCCGTTGGATGCTCTATGTAGTTGTTTGGCCTCCAGGACACTTGTTGTAATCATGAGGGGCTCCTCCTCTATGCTGTTAGGGGATTCACACTACCTACCACCAAGATCCTTGGTAGTAGTAGACAACGAATCATCCATCTTATTTTGTGGATTTTGGACCTACATGGTTAGATAAATGTGCTTTATCCAAGGCCTAGAAAGTTGGTCTAGGTCTTGGACAACCCATTGTCAATTTTTCCACACCACCAAGAACTTCATAAACCTCTTAAAGTAACCTATAAAAAATTAAAAAACATGTAGATTATGGTAGAGGTATCATCATAGAGTTTGAGAATCTCCTCTTGAAGCCTAATAGCCAAAGCAGTTGCCCAATTGAATCTAGTATCATCCATCATAACCCTCTTAAAGGTCCACCCCTATGTGATGTCAATTACCTTCTTTTGTAACAATAGTTTAGGAAATGCATAGGACATAAAAAAAGGATATGATTTCTTTACCTCAAGGATTTTGCAGCTATCCATGGAAATCCCAGAGTGGCCCATGCTAGCACCAAGCCACTCCAAAACTTTCTCACGATGGCTTGCTTCCTTCACTATTCTGGTGGCAACCTTTGCCTTGTTAGTGGGGATACCAAACAAGTTGCAAAAGGTGCCCTCATCAATGGTTATGGTAATTAGCATTCCTTGAATGATGGTGCTAAAATGATCGGCTTCTCTATTGAAGGAGTTGATGACATGCAGCATCTCTATAGCGAGGATGGAAGGGATAGGTGCTATAAATAGATCAAGAAAACCTGCACACTCAATATTTTCTTGAATGTATCTAGGTTCCTATCCACTCAGCTACTCCTGTGCATGTATCACCTCACCAAACTTTAGGATGAGGGCATCTTCATGACACCCAAAAATTGATAAGATGACATTGACAGAGGTGGAAGGTCTTACAAGGCAACAACCAAATGTTTAGCATTAACATAGGCATGTTTAATAACTAGTTAAAATGATAGAACACTTAAAATTTTGGTGATCATAAAAAATTAGATGTTATAAATCTTACGTTTACCTTCTTCTTGCTTAGTGTGGCTTGAGTAGAGGTTCTAGTTGCAAAGGGTTGATACTGGGTGCTCCTAGAGTTCACCCACCAATTGTGTGTTATCCTATTGGCCACATACTTCTCGTAGATAGGGTCAAATTTCTTACTGTATCCATCAAATTCTTCTCTTAGTTATTCATACATAATAGTCTTGATTTGGGAGCCCTTGGTAAATACATCTAAGGTAGTGAAACACCCCAAAATTCAAAGGCATGCCTGCTTCACTAAGGCCTTGCAAATAGCGTAGCGTTGTAGCAGTTCTTCAGGAGATGGATGCTCTAATTTTTAGACTCTCTGCTTTAGTAAGTTTTCTAAGTCAAGGAGCCTTGCTATGCTACGCTACGTTGTGTAGCATAGCAAACTTCAAAAAATGATTGCAGAAGCATAGTGCTACGCTATGGTGTGCTATGCAATGTAGCGTAGCATAGAAAAAGATGGACAACTAGTCCCCTCGCTTGACTTCAAGTCCTTCGGCAATGTCTCCTTTTGTCAGAAAGTGGTGAACTTGGTCAAAATCAGGTCATGTTTGCTGCTATGATATGCTAAGCTAAGCTACATGGTACAGTGAGGCGTAGCAATTATGTGGAAGTGACAGAAGGCATCTCAAAGGGTGGGATCAGCAAGTTCGCAGGTTTCGCAGTGCAAAAGACAAAGTTTGCAGATTGGCAACGTTTTTGCGACTAAGGACAGCTGCTACGCTATGATATGCTACATAGCGTAGAAAACCTATGACCAATAGTCACAACACTACGAAGGTTCGCAACACATGCAGTGGGACACAACATAGATTTTTGCTTCAAACAAACGACTACGCTACGCTACGCTGTGTAGCGTAGCACAGCGTGACAAGATGCCACACTACACCAAACATGCTAGGCCAAAAAGCATAATAGGGCATGGCAAGTGGTTATGTGACATTAATGCACCTCACCTAATTGCACCATTACTCTAACAATGTAATTACGACACGGTAGGTTTGTAATTACAACGTGGCAGGCTTGCCCAATGGTCATGTAGGCATGTGCAGCATAGACAAGTCAGCATAGGCCCAAGGCACATGGCATCCAAATCACATCTCTCGTGCACCCTTGGTCCTATAAATACCCTAATGAGCGATGCTCAAAAGGACTTTTCACACTTTTGGCATCCCCCTTTTTCAAAGCTTTTCAATCCCTAGTTTGTTTTCTCAGCAATCTGGTCAGCTAACAGTTTGGTTGGCTGACAAGTAAAAGTTGGTACCGTGATCTCAAGCATTGTAAGCTTCTTGTTTTGACATTGTAAACAGTTAGCATTCTCAATTGGCATTCTGTTTTTCTCTTTCCTATCACCTTGGTAGCACTTCGCATCGTTAACGCCTGAGTCCGCGTTCAAGCACACAGCCGTCTCGCTCTATACGTCTTGGTTACCCTTGGGATCTCTGCACTTCCCAGCACTGTGCAACCGATGGTATTTATCTTGACAGAGTGAGGTTATAGCTTCAAAGTGGTACATTTTTCTAAATGCATTTTACTTTGTTTCCTGCTTATTGTTGCATTTTACACTATTTTCTACCTCTTTTACATTCAAGAATTACTTCACGATATTAGTATCATTTTCAAATAACATGTTGCAAAAGGTTATATAGACACCTACTAAGTCCCTGTTTGATCAACTAGACCATTCAAGGTGGCTCATTTCCATCCCATCCAGCAGGGCCCTCCCGTGGGAATGGGGTTGAGATTGCTAGCGGTTGATGGCCCATCGATGTTTTTCCAACCACCAATGTTTTCAGTCGCTACAGGTTGTTTGAGCCATCATGAAGGTTTGATCATTAGTGATTAAGCCTTAATCATAGATCCTATACTTGCAAGAAGGTCATAAACCCAAAAGGTAGGAAAGGTAATTTAACCAACAAAGCTAAAAAAAACATAAAAAAACTATAAAAATCATGCTTACCCATGTAGATAGTATACAGTGCTAGATGGGTTCTGAAAAAATGTGTGGACTCTGTGTGCCACCATCAGATTATTGTTAGCATTATACTAAGTATACTCTATCATAGTCTAGATCTTCATGAGGTAGTGTGTGCTAATCATGTCTATTCGTTTCCCTACTATCTAAGGTGGTGGATCATTAGTGATGAACCTGGTGATTAGACTAGATTCTTGGAACATCAATGTCTCCACTATGACCCTAGCCACATCTAGATACAAGTGTGACCATAGCATCACACTGAAATTTTGTAGGATATAGGTAAGGAATTCTATTGCCCCTATCTAGAACCATAGTGAGACATTGTCCAAGGTCATATCAGGAAAAGGGATGTTTGCCTTAGGGTGACTGATGTAGCATAAAATTCCCACTAACTCAATGATGATGAATATGGGCTTTAATAAGACCTTGCATGGAAAAGCAAAAATATCTTGACCAATCAAAATTTCTTGACAAGTTTGTAAAAACATCCTAGTTGGGGATGCAATTAGCCCCTGTAAAAAGCACTAAGGTGTTTATTAAAGTTTGCTCAAGAAATTCATAACAACATTATTACAAATTTTCATAGCCTTATACATTATAGCCAAAGCTTTATAGCCTAGATAGCACATCAATCAACACATAACCAAATTTAGAATCTACAAAATAGGCAATAACATGAATGTTGTCAAAAATAGTAAAAGTTCCCTATTACCTTCAAAAAGAAATTTAGAGCATTAAAAACATTGCTAGACCTTGCCAAGTGAATGGAAGTTGACAAGAGAAAACTCTAATAATGTCAATAACATCCATCTTCAAGGGGGTAAAGTGCTACAACCAAATTTAGCCTTATTAACACAACATAGATTCAAAGTTTATTAAAAATTCATCCTAGCTTCAATATTATTGATTCCAAAATGGAAGGAATTCTAAAATCATGAGCCTTTTAGCCATGTCCATTAGAACTAGAAAAACATAACCATTTTTACATAAAACATAGCCAAAAATAACAAAATTGTAGCCATCAACATAAACCCCCTTTTGCGTAGGGTTGGGAAAAATTCACCAAAAATTCATTTGAGCTCTAAATGAAGTGATTCCATCACTGTTTAAAATCTGAACCAAGCCCTATTCACCCACAATTAAAAAAATTCAAAGCACTTGCCGTTTATTTAGAAAAATTCATTAACTTAGACAAAAATTTGAAAATGGCACAAATCCCTTTTACACGAGTTTAGTAAAAAAATTGTTAAAAATTCATTTCAAATCCAAATGAAGTAATTCCACCTATATTGGAAATTTGAACTAGGAACCACCTAGATACAACAAGAAAACAGCCAAAACCCCTACCGTTTGCTTATAAAAAATTTGTGAATTTATATCAAAATCTAAAAAATGGCACAAAAACCTAATTGCACAACCTAATTAAAATGGCCATAACTCTATCAATTCATATCCAGATCAAATGAAACCATAGCCATTGGAAATCTCAAATAGAATTGTAAAAACCAATAACCTTAGATTTTGCAAACATATAGACATTTGCTTAACAAAAAATACACAACATTGTTTGGTTTTTTTTTCATAAAAAAAGCACCAAAAATCACAAAATTCATAAAACCTAACTTAATATAGCCATGAAATGAAGACAAAACATTGAAAAAAAATTATAACTTTTTTTAAAAAATACCAAAATAAGGGGTATGATTTCATTGGAATTAGATTTTGATGAACATTAAAGCCTAGATCTAAGAAAAATGGCCCTATTCCCAAACTTTATGGAAAAAACATGAAAACAAAAAGCCTATTTTCAAAAAATCAAATATAACAAAGTAAAAATGGCAAGATAATCCTATATCTACATACAATTGGCTAAATAATGATGTAGGATTTCATTGGAATTTCGTTCTATTCCTTCCCTTAGCATAGATCAGACAAAAATGACCATTCCCTAGCTAGAAAAAACAAAAAAAAAATGGCTAGAAATTGTATAAAATTGGCTAGAATGACCTAAATTGGGGTGGCCATAGAGGATGCCTAAATGGAGATGGGTCTAGAAAGTCCAGATAAGTTTCTAGCATTCTCATCTACCTTCTATTTCTATGGATTCTTACTCTTTCCTCCATGTTGTTTGGGCATCATAGTTACACCAATGTTGGGAATCTCTAAAATATGGATGGGATGGAGGTTCTAAGTTGGCTCAAGGAAAGATATGATGATTCCACACTAAAGATTGATGTTGTTTGCACCAAAAATCTCTTCTTGGGCTCTCCTCCAATGTGCTATGTGTGGGAAAGACAATTTATGAAGGTTTATAAAATTTGTGATTTTTGGTATCAACTACATCAACACTAATTTTTTATCCCTTGGACACTTAGAACCCTGTCCAAGCCTTAACCCTCATGCATCTACACTAGAGATACCATTCCCTATGTGGATATATGCCTCCCACCTCCTAGAACCCCTACAACCTTACTTTCTCACAATTTTTGGAAATTATAACTTACCTTTCTCAACCTCGGGCTCTGAAAGGGGGGTTCGACCTTATAGAAACTATACACCTTGGGTTTCCATGTTAAGGCAACACTACCTAGCATGGACGAAGAGGGGTAACATCCATTCTTACCTTCCCAACACCCATATAGCCTAAGTTTGATCCCCAAAGTGGGCCCACATGACCTAGAATCCCTCTAATCATTCCTGACAACTCCAAAACCTCATCAAATCTAGAAAAAAGTGCTCAAAACCTAGGGATTTGGTAGTTCCATGTTTAGGGAGGCCTCATCCATGTTGAGCATCGCAACCCCAACATGGATGGATGGGAAGATGACAAAAACGTCCTCAATCGACTACCTAGTAGTAATTTTTCAAGCCTAACACTCCCTCACAGCCTTCGGTAGTCTAGTTTGATGTTTAAATAAGTTGGGTTTCCATACATAGCTTGTTCCATGCTAGTAAACCCTCCTTCCATGCTGTATAGCATGGAAACCATGGGGGTATGCAAGAAAACCTCATTTACAACCTAAAATCGCCAAATGACCTACTTTGGTGATCCCTAGACACTATTGGAACCCTCTAGAGTTTTCAAATGCCTCAAAAGTAGTAAAAATGGTATACAACTATCATCCCCCTTTCATCCATGCTAGGTCCATCATGCCTAGCATGGAATAAAGGGGGTTGATTACATGGGACACCTAGGAGCCTCCAAATTGGTGAATCTTGACATCAAGTATCAACTGTTGACACTAGCAACCTTAGAAGCTAACATGCATGGTTAATTAGCTATCAAACTAGCCTAGATCTTATATTCTTAGCTCATCCATGATAGGGAAGACCTCTTCCACATTTTCTAGCATGAAAACAATATGGATGTAGCTAGGAAGATTAGTGGGGATTCCAGATGTATGAAAACAATGTCAAATGGCCTTGTGCATGTACCTAAACATTAATAGCCCTTCCGAAAGTCACTAGAATGCCAAAAATCAATAAAAATTAATTCCATAAACTTCTTCCAACTATGGAGAACCTCATCCATGTTGAGTATCCTAGCCTCAACATGGATGGAGGGGGAAAGCCAAAAGTGTTAAATTTTGCATAGAAAGTGACTTTCGGAAGCAACCCAATTGTTTTGAAAGCCACCAAACTTTCATAAGTTGACTAAAACACCCCAAAATTTTCTTCCTTGAACTCTCCATGTTGAGGAGGATCCTATAAACATTAAGCATCCCTACCCTAGCATGGATTGGGNCAATCAACATTAGCAACCTTAGAGACCCACATGCATGGCAAGAAATGATAATAAATAGCAAAAAAAAGAGCCCCCTAGTTCTTCCATGCTTGCATCCATCTCTTCCATGATATTTAGCATGGAAATAGGGGAGGTAACCTAAAGATGACTCAAAAATGACCCTTAAACACTTGAAACAGACAGTAGATAGGCTTGTGTGCATCCTAGAATCATGTTTGCATCTTTCAAAGCCCTCAAACCTTGAAAAAATAATCCCAATTAGCCAAAAAGCTATCTGCCTTGATCTTCTTAGATAGATCCATGCTAGGCATCTCATCCCTAGAATGAAGAAAAAAGAAAAAGTCCAAAAACCACTTAAGAACATCTAAAACTACCAGTTTTGACCTACAACCCTAGCCCTTGACCTTGGTAACTTTGGGAATTGACATGAATAGTTGATTATGATCCAAATTATCCCAGATCTAGGATTCTTATTGCATCCACATAGAAGAAGGTCCTTGCCATGCTGGGAAATGTGGAAATAGGGGCACGGGGTGAATTTGCCTTTCCACTTTTGGTAACAAAATGACACTCCTAGAGAGCAAAACCTATGCTGAAGAAGCATAGGACCTCATAGCCTTAAGATGATGCTTGTTTGACTTCATTTTGACCTTCAAAACTTATGTTTTCCAATCTTCCATGTTGGAGCAACTCTGCCAATGTGGAAATAAGTGGATGAAACCTTATATGCCCTTAAATAACCTCTAAATGTGACCAGAATTAGCTAGAAACTTGGAAATCATGACCTACAACCCTAGGAGCCTAGAAACTCAATTGATGTGCTACCAAAACATTCCAAAATCATAGAACAAGTGCATCCACATTCTTCCATGGTAAGGCCACCATGCTCAGTGTGGAAGAAAGGGAATGTAATTTCAACTTCTTGTAATACTCAAAACCAACTCAAATGTCCTCAAAATGAAGCTAGACAATGTAGAACTCCTAGATCTAGGTTCCAGTTGCTAGTTTAACCTTGTTTGATCCTATTTTGGCTTGGATTTGGATTTTCAATGCTGGCCAATGTGGAAACAGGAGGGGTTGAAGTTTCTAAACATGCTTTTTCACCTTTATCAACCTCTAGAGTGCCCAATTTTGATAGATTTGGCCCTGTGCTACCTTGCAAATCTAGATGCCCCAAAACACAGTTTCCTTGGTTTCCACACTAAGGGTCACTCCTTCCATGTTGACTAGCATGGAAAAAGGGGGTCCAATGTGGAGGCCTCAAAACTCTTGATTTTAGGTCTAAATAGCCCAAAAACAACACTGAATAGCCTTGTAGCCCTAAACCATGGCCTAATAATGCCTAGAACTAGTAAAAGCTAATCCTTTTCAACCTATATTAGCTAAGTTTCATCATATGTAGCCTATTTTGCTTGATTTAGCCTTATTACATGACGCTTCAACTTGTTTTTGGCCTTGTGTTGCATTGTTGACCTTCTTGACCTAGTATAGCCTATACATAGCCTTACATTTTATTTATTTGCATTATTATAGCCTTATTTTCCTCTAGTTAGACTTGGATTAGTATCAAATAGTGGGGTTTAACCTTCCTTGACTAGCATTTGACACCTGGTGACCATAGTCTACTAAGACTCTAAGTTGGCATCATGGCCCAATAAGGCCTAAAACTAGCAAAACTATGACCATTGTTGATCATTTGTAGCCTTATTTATTGTACTTCCCTTTGTTTGACCTTTATTTGGCCCTTATTGCACTTTGTTTGTAACAATGTTATCCCTGAGCACATTGTTTGGCACCCCAAGAGTTTCCCAAGCAAATTCTGAATCGGGACAAAACTCAAAAGGAATATGCCTCGGCAATCCACAAGCCTGAAACACATGCCAACAAAAAATGTGTTAGCGTTAGCATGTCTCCTAATTGGTGTTTCATAAACAATATTCGCAATACACTGACATGCTAGATAGCACTCCCTTGCTCCACTCACGTGGACACCACGGGGACTACCAGTTGAACCCTTCAGATTCATCACCGCGTGCTGGTAGTTGGTGTCGCGCTCCAAGGAGCGCACACAACATCCCATAGCACATCCCATAACAAACCCGGTAAAAACATCCCAACACAGATTTGAACTACGCAACCCTCCCAGGAAAGGCCCTACCTAGTGGGGTAATGAGGTAGATCATAGCCTCCTCTTACTAATGCATGGAACTGCCATGCCAGTATGGTTCTGAAGACACAAGGAGCAAAGGACCCCTTGTGCCCCCATGGCCCCTGAATCATGGGGGAGGTAGCAGGCTACCAGCAACCGTGCTACCTCTCTCATAATTCTCCCCTGCTTAAAATAAGTGACGACCTCGAAGCATGGTCTGGGTAGCCCACGAGGTTGCTACATCAAAATCAAGGGAGAATTTTGTCAATTCCGGGGAAGTACGCCCATGTTATTCTGAGTCAAATTCGAAGGGATCTTTGGTTCTGGAAGGTCCAACTATTAGGGACTAAGGCTGTAAAGCATTTTTCGTTGAACTCAACCATCTTCCTAGGATCTGGCCTCATCCTAGCATCTGACATCCAAGTCAAGAGCATCACTCCTCAAGACTTGGACTATCCATCCTTCCATACCTAGACTAATATGCCAAGCTATGGGAGGACATCAAGTGGTCTATCATTGCAACATGATAGAATGCACCGACCTAGGGATCCAAGAGTTCTAGGGTGTGCCTTGACTCGTTTGATCCAAAGATCTAGGGGTCTTAAGTTCAACACTCTTTGAATCTTAAGCCCCATCACCTATAGAGTACTTTGAATGGCTCCAGGCACTTTCCTCCCCTGTTTGAGGCCGACTTCCATAGGAATTCGCTCTTGAATCCTATAAGGAACAACATGTCGTGCCTCTTCCAAATTTTTTTTGACATGGGAGGTTTCTCCATCCATCATCAGAGTAGCCAAGGTGGGAGATCAATTGCTTGCTCCCTACAAAAGTCCAGGATCAAGTTTTCCTAGGATCTCAAGCACTCCAGTGGTTCCCAGCTAGCGTCTGAGTTAGGATGATGTTTCCAGTGGACAAGGAACTCCACTTTCAAATCTGCCCCATGGCCAGTGGTTTAGAAGTTCTGGATACATTCTGCTCTCTTTCCTTGTATAGATTGTATACAAGGTCACTCTCTGATTGAGAGGCTTCTCTCTGGATATGGGAACCCATTCAGCAATAGCTTTAGCATGCTAACATGAAAAACTAGATAGACTCAATCCATATTGATCAGTAGCTAAAGCTTATATATTACAAGGTTAATTTTATCAATGATCCGGACGGGACCATCATACTGCCTCATCAGCTTAGAGGTAGTTCCCTATTTCGGTTTAAACTGAAGTGGGTCCAACTTCAAGAGGATCCAATCTCCCACCTTGAATTCATGAGGTTGGAATTTTTGATCAACATACTTTTTCATTTGTTACACTACCCTCTCTAGATGATACTTTGCTGTATCAACATTTTCAGACCACCTCTTCAAGAATTCATCTGCTATGGGATGTTGACCCTCAACAAGGGAGAGACCAAATGAGGGGTAATGGGCTACCTTCCCATTACCAGTTCTATAGGAGACAACCCAGTAGCTGAGGACTTCTGGATGTTATAGCTCAACTAGGTGATCCCTAATAGAAATGGCCAATTCTTTTGGTCACTACGAACATAGTGATGAAGGTACTCTTCAAGTACCCGATTCATCCATTCTGTCTACCCATTGGTCTACAAATGAAAGCTTGTTAACAATTTGAGGGTGGTACCCATTGTGCCAGATAGTGCTCACCAGAAAGCACTTGTCACATGCGGATCTTGGTCTGAAATGATGCTCATGGGTAACCCAAAATATCGAACCACCCTGTCAAAATAGTACGCTACCGTGTCCTTAGCTGAACACTATGATGGAAAGGGAATGAATATGGAAAATTTAGAGAATTGTTCCACCACAACAATAATGCTGGTTAAGCCCTGAATATTTGGCAATCCTGTGATGAAGTCCATAGACACTATAGCCCATGGAAATGGAGGGATTTCCAAGGACAGCAGAAGACCACCTGGATGCTTTGTAGACCCCTTATCCTCTTGGCACACCAGACACTTCTAGATATAAGAAATCACATCACGGTATATTTTTTGCCAGAAGAAGGTTCTCTTAATGAGAGCCAAGGTCCTTTGTTGTCCAAGGTGCCTTGCCCACTGTGTGTCATGGCATTCTCGGATGATCTCCTTGCGTAGGCCATCCCAATCCAAAAAGCATATCCGACTCTCCCAAAATCAAAGCAATCCATCTCTCATTTTGAACTATGGTGCTCACCCAGTTTCTATCAGCTTCATTAAATCAATGATATGGGGGTCCCTTTTCAAACCATCTTGAATTCTAGCCAAAAACACTTCGTCACATTGAACATGTGAAGTTTGTGCTCCAATGATGGAAAAGAGCTGAGAGTTAGGTTGAGGATGGTGACTCAATGCATCTGCCACCATGTTCACCTTTCCAGGATGGTAAGTCAATTGCAAATCAAATTCAGACAACATGGCCAACCATCGAGCTTGTTTGGGCCTCAGCTTCGTTTGGTTCATCAAGTAGCTAGTGGCCAGATTGTTCGTCTTTACGAGGAAACGACTTCCCAGTAAGTAGTGTCTCCATGCTCTCAAGCAATGGATAATAGCAAATGTTTCCTTTTCATGGAGTGGCCACCTCTACTCTACTTGATTTAGCTTTCAGCTTTCATAAGTGACAGGATGAACTTCCTGTAGCAAGACGCCCCCAATTGCATTGTCACTGGCATCTGTATGAACCTGAAAGGATTTCAAGAAATTGGATAACACCAACACTGGATGGGAGGTTAAAGCCTCTTTTATCCTCTCAAATGCTTTCTGACAATTTGCATCCCACTCCCATGCAACTTCTTTCTTTTGCAGATTGATCAGAGGAGCAGCAATTCCTGAGAGATTTTTGATGAATTAACTATAGAAAGTAGCTAACCCCATGAACTATCTAACCTCATGCACATTAGTGGGAGTGGGCCATTTATGCACAACCTCTACCTTATTTGGATTTGGCTTTACCTACCCCTACCCCATGAGATGCCCCAAAAATTTTAGCTTCGAGCAGCAGAATTCACATTTTTCTTTCTTAACGTATAGCTGATTTTCTCGTAGCTTCTCAAGGATCATCTGCAGGTGGAGGGCATTTTCCTCCATTGACTAGCTATATATCAAGATGTCATCAAGATAAAAAACCACAAATTTATCTAGGAAGGGTCAAAATATCTCGTTCATCAATGTACAAAATGTAGCCAGTGCATTGCAGAGCCCAAAAGGCATTACGGTCCATTCATATAATCCATATCGCGTTACACATGTAGTTTTTACTTCGTCCCCTTCTGTAATGCGAACCTAATAGTATCATTGTCTAAGGTCTAGCTGGGTAAAATATTGAGCCCCTACCAATTGATTGAATAAGCCAAAAATGAGCGGCACTGGGTACTTGTTCTTGATTGTATGTTTATTCAACATTTTATAATCACAACAGAGCCGTAGCATTCTATCCTCCTTGGTAACAAACAGCACCGATGCCCCATAAGGGGATTTTAAGGGACGAATGTATCCCTTGGACATGAAACCTTCAAGCTGCTTTTTCAGTTCCCCCAATTCTAGTCTTGTTAACCAGTATGGCCTCTGGATAGGAGGATCAGTGCTAGGCTGCAATTTGACTTTGTGATCCACTGCTCTCCGAGGTGGCAAACTACCAGGCAGTTCAGGTGGCATCACATCTTTAAACTTATTAAGCACCTGTGCTATGCATGGGTCAACAATAGCTTGGAATCCACAAGCCTTAGAAGGACCACCCGTTTGCATAGCTAGCAGAAATTTCCTGGTAGGGTCCCTGGCAAAGTGTTTCATCACCATTGGTGATACAATCTAGGGGCTAGTGCCCTCATCCTCTCCCATCTATGCTCCATGAGTTTGAACGATGCATGGAGAGCTTTCATGTAAAATAAAAATCAAGTCAAGATGTGGGGCTATGAAAACTTTAGCCTTGCATAAAAATTCTTGCCCCAAAATGACCTGAAAGGAGTCCATGTCTAGAATTGAAAAATCTAGCACTCCTTGCCATGAGCCTACTTGAACGGGGACACCACAACACATCCTGATGCACCAAAGGGACCTAAACTTGGCCAACTTGTAGGATGCTTGGATGGGTTCCATCTTTAGTTACAGGTTTTTCACCATGGCTGGAACCATGTAATTATGACTAGCCCCATTATCAATGAGGGCACTGAGCTAACTCGTGCTCATAGTGATTGGGGCCAATTGAACCTGATGTAGAGTATCAGGATTAGGATTTTGGGAGTTTCCAGCTCCTGACCTCTATGTAACCATGTCTGATAACTCCATCATCACCACTAGCCTTCGATGTTCCCCCGATGTGCTTCCATCAGTAATTTGAAGGCATGGATCAAGACGATAATTGAGTGCCATCAATTCTTTTCCAAGAGCTAGCCCTTGCCTATTCTAAGTCCTTCCTGAACTCAGGGAACAATTTCTTGCCAAGTGATTTACACGACATAAGAAGCATTGAATTGGCCCCTTAAAGGCACCTCCTATAAACTACTTCTTCTTGGCCTCAGGTTGCCACTTGCTCCCTGTATCTTTGCATTTTTGTTGGGAGCCTTCGTTCTCTAGAGGACCACCCATTGAGCGACTACCTTGCTAAACTGATCTGAAGGTATTTCAACCTTTGATGAATCCTGTATCTATTCTCTAAGAGTGGGAGGACCTGCCATGCTTACCCTTCCCAGGATTGCCCTTATCTAGCTTTGTTGCCTTGAAGTCCAGAAAAGTGCTAGCAGCCGTAATAGCCTTCGTGAGGGAGTCAATTCCTCTTCGACGCAATTCCATCTATGCCCATGGTTGTAGCCCATTCACAAATTTGAAGAATCAATCCCGATCTCCCATATCGGGAATCAGCAACATGAGTTCTTGGAAGCTATTGATATAATCCTCAAGCTTCCCAAAATGTTTTAGGCTCTCTAGCTTGGCTCTAGTGACCCATTCAGAGTTCCCAGGATGGAACTGTTTGATCAATGTAGCCTTGAAGCTGTCCCATGTCTCGATCTTTTCTGTCATGGTGCCCTTTTCTTAGGCATAGAAGAGACTAAGCCACCATAGCTTAGCACTTCCTATGAGAAATTATGATGCTTTGGAGACCTTTTGGGTTGTAGGAACACCCCTGGTATTTAGGTACATCTCCGCATCATGGAGGAAGGCATCAATTTTAGCATCATTTCTCTCACCATCATAAGAACTTGGTTCTCTAGCTTTGATATGGGCTATCACTACTGGCTCATTTGCCAAGCATCCTACTAAGGAGGATTTCAAGATGGCATTTTCAATTTTCAAATCAAATAGTTCTTGATTTACCCCCACCAAGGCATCCTCTAGAACTTTCACCCGACCAACTAAGTCCTCAACCAAGGATGATTTTATTTGTGCCTCTTCCAAGGATCCAAATAGATCCTTGTAAAGGTTGATCATGCGATCTAGACGACCTTCCAAGATTGAAACCTTAGCCTCTGCCAATTTCACCCTCTCCTTGGTGTGAAGATCCATCTTTTCTTGTGGTGAGTCAACATCTTTCAAAATGTGATGGATCACATCCACGTTCTTTGGACCAGGATGGGCTAAGGCCTCATCAATTGCCTTGACATGATCCCATAATGTTTGAAACTTAGTCTCATCTTGACCAATTTCTATTTTGGGCTCAATTTTTAGATTTGGTTGAACATCAGCCATGTCACTCGGTCCGCCCGGCTCCATGTTTGCTAAAGGGAGCTTTAGCACAAGGCCACCCTCCAAGGGAGTGGCTAGCAGAAGTTGAGAATGGTGAAAATAGAAACCTCATAAACCACAAACCCTGATACCCACTTAGTGAGAAATTTTTACCAACAACTAAAACTGTGAGGCTCTGATACCATCTGTAACAATGTTGTCCCTGAGCACATTGTTCAGCATTGCAAGAGTTTCCCAAGAAAATTCTAAATCGAGACAAAACTCAAGAGGAATACACCTTAGCAATCAACAAGCCTGAAACACATGCCAACAAAAAATGTGTTAGTGTTGGCATGTCTCATGAGAGGTGTTTCATAAACAATATTTGTGATACACTGACATGCTAGATAGCACTCCCTTGCTCCACTCACATGGACACCATGGAGACTACCAGCTGAACCCTCCAAATTCATCACCATGTGCTGGTAGTTGGTGTTGTACTCCAAGGAGTGCATGCAACATCCCATAGCACGTCCCATGACACACTTGGTAAAAATACCCCAACGTAGAGTTGAACTACACAACCCTCCCAGGCAAGGTCCTACCGAGTGAGGTAATGAGGTAGGTCGTAGCCTCCTCTTACTAATGCATGGAACTGCTATGCTAGTATGGTTCTAAAGACATAAGGAGCAGAGGATCCCTTATGCCCCCACAGCCCCCAAACCATGGCAAAAGTAGTAGGCTACCAACAACCCTGCTACCTCTCTCACATTTTTGACTTATTTTTACTCTATTTTTCATTACCTTGTTTTCATTAGAATAGCATGTATTTACATAATTTTATGGCATTCTAGCATTATTTATTCACTTTTACATAGGTGCCACTTAATATGCTTTTGGTTGACATGCAAGACTAAAGTACAAGTACCTGGAAGCAGATCAGTTTACCTTTACACCTACATGGATCTCATCGTGATGTAGAATAGTATATTGATACTGATTGCCTAGATCTTGAGTCTGAGAGTCTTGTTGACCACATGACCTATATTGAAAAGCCTTTAGAATGCCCTAAAAAGCTAGTTAAAACCCTTGACGTTGAGGTTGGGGACATAACTGAAGACTCTCTGGTTGAGGTTTAGAAGCCAAGTCAACGTCATTTGCAAAGATAATGTGCTTAAAGCCATAATGATCAATATCTAAAAAAGTATCTGAATAGCTTAATGGAAATCCATAATCATGGATTTTAACCTTTATTACATCTCTTAATACTCAAAAAAAGGTCAAGCTATAGTCGTATAATGTAAGGTATCACCTATTGATGACCAAGCAGCCATAGATCCTAATTTCCTTGATGAGCATATTTACACTGTTAGCTAAGTGCTCAAGGTTTATGAGGTGATCATGCACTTTGATTGAGCTTTAATTACCCATGGGGCTAGTGCTACTTCCATCATAACATTTCCATCTTGTAAAATTTGATCCTTCACCTATCGTTTTGAGTTTCCATGTACCAACAACATAGTGGAGTATGTAGGTTTGATCAGAGGAATGATGGTAGTTTGTGACCTAGGGATTAGACGTTGAATGATCAAAGTCAATTCACAACTTATGTTTAACCAAGTAACCAAGGTCTATGCATGTAAAGCCAAAGATTTACAACATTATTGTACCCTAGGTAAGCAATTGTTATAATAGTTTGTTGACATTAATATCCAACACATACCTTGAAACAAGAATGTCATAGCTGATGCAATAGCAACTTTAGTCCTCAGTGTGATGCTAGATGCATTTAGTAAGTTATCCATCTTAACCATGGATTGTACTATCCCCATCACATAGAACTCAGAGGAAACCTTTATGATTGTAGTTCATACTACTCCTACTAGTGAGTGGTATGATGATATCAAGTTTTACCTTATGCATGGTGAATCCTCACAAGGCCCGACTACCGCTCAAAAGAACACTATATGTAAATGATTGAAGCATTATGTCATCATAGGTGATAAAACATTATGTCAATGGTCCTACAATGGTTTATTGTTAAAGTGCTTAGGTGAAATGAAAGCCATAATAGTTTTAGTAGAGGTTCACAAGGGTGTTTATGAGGGACATATAGGACCTAGAGCTATGACCACTAACATTAGATCGTTAGGCTATTATTGGCATCATATGGAAAGCGACTTCCTGTAGAAGATCAAAAATTTTGACACATGAAAATGGCATAGAAACCTCATGCATGTATCACCAACTAAGTTACACACAACTTAGATAACTTGGCCATTTCAATAATGGGGGTTGGATATCATTGGAACGATAATGCCTAATTCTTTAGCAAGGCGTAGCTTCATTGTCATCATAATCAAATATTTTATGAAGTGAGTTGAAGATGTTTCCCTAAGAAAGACTACATCTGAACAGGTCTGTAAATTTATCCTACATAATATTGTGGCCCATTTTGGCATACCTATGACCATAGTTATAAAAAATGGACCACAAGTTAGTAGCCAAGAGACAAAGGATTTCTATCATGACCTAGGCATTAAGCATATCTTCTCATTGCCTTATTACCCTCAAGATAATGAATAAGAAAAAGTAAGCAATAAGGTCATAATCAACTTGCTCAAGAAGATGCTCAATAACAACAAGCACAAATGGCATGAGTAGCTTGTCCATGCACTTTGGGCTTATCATACAACTTACTGTATGGATACTAGTGTAACATCTTATAGCTTGGTTTATGATTTTTAAGCTATTTTACCTCTTGAATTGCATGTACCATAGCTTCAAGTGACCTTGAATAACTTCATCAATGATGAGCAAAAAAAGAAGTTATGGAGAGTAGACCTAGACAAGGTGGAGGAGCAACATATGCAAGTGCTTACTTAGGTTAAACATTATTAAGAGGGGTAGAAATAACTTTACCAAGTGTAAGATCAAGAAGGGTAACTTGGTTCTCAAAGCCATCCATGAGCATGCAAATAAATTCTCAACCAAATGGAAAGGACCCTTTCTTTTCACCAGAGCCTATAGTAACAGAGCATTCAGGATAGCTGACATGGATGGGAATGAGTTGGCCAATCTAGTTAATCATTCCTATCTAAAGCCATATTACATGTAGCTCACAATCAATAGTAAGAAAGATTGCTTTACATGGCCTATTGAGGCCTTCAACTAGTAATACGGCCTAACAAGGCATAAAACTGATGATGCCATGGCTTGTTGAGGCTTTAAATCTATAACACAACCTACCAGGGCCTAAAACTAGTGAAACCATGGCCTATTGAGATCATAAATTGGCAAAGATGGCCTACTAGGGCCTAAAGCTAATGAAACCATAGCTTGTCAAGGTTCTAAACTAACAAAGAAAGCCTGCCAAGGCCTAAAACTTGTGAAACAATGAATTGCCAAGGCCTTAAACTAGCACCATGGTTTGCTATAACCTTAAACTAGCACCACAACCTACCAAGGTCTTAAAATATTACCATGGCCCACCAGGACATTAAACTAGCAACATTGGTGACCTGGGTAGCTTGCTTTTATCATTCTATATGGTCTATATGCATTGTAACATTATAACATGTTCTATTTGCTTAATTTTCTTGTTCCCTTAGAGTTGTGTTTATAGGAAGAAGCTTGGAGCCATTGCAAAAGGTACAACTCATTATAATACAAGTCACCATGTGACCTCAATGTACAAGATTATGTGAGTTTGTCCTACTTTGGCAAGAGTGCTTGTACCATTGCCCTTCATCTAACACTGCTTGTTAAGCCCAACCTTATAGCCTAGTTATAACCTTCCATACCATGGAACGCAACATTGACCAATGTTTGCCACTCATGCACTATGGCCATATGATAGCTCTTCATCATGCTTTATCCTAAAGTTCACTTGAATGTAACACAACTCATTTAGTGAAAAATCACTAAGTCCATTGAGCATAATACATTGCATTCGATGGAATAACCACCAAGTCCATTGAGTGTGACATAACTCAATGGGAGAACCAAATTTAAATTGCCTTGGAAAATAAACCCAATGAAGGTTTCACCATATGAAAAAGAAAAAAAACATATGGGGAAGCAAACTTCCAATAATGGAATGGCCAATGAAACATCAAAGCTTAATGGCCAAGGAAATCTTGGAGTGAAGTGATTAGGTCCTCAAATGCACTTGCTGAGCAACCAACACTTCTAAATATGTTGGTACCATACTATAGCTATGAATTCAACATTTGGAATTCATTTCTAGCCTTCATGATCATTTTCCTATGACCTCATTACCATCTCATCATCATAGCCTTATCCNAGTCGTGTCTCATCAACTAGATTAAGCATGGACAGGGAATGTTGGTGGTGGACCTAAAGTGATATTTTGTATTAGTTGTTGGCACCTCTTAGGTTGATGCTCTAGAAACAAACAAAGAGGATCCATTGAAATACCACAAAAATTTTCATGTTGTATCCATTTTTTCACCATGTAGCCTTCACCCCATGAAATCCAAGGAAACATTTCATTGTAAATGTGAAGATTGTAATCCATGGTTGGCATTGTCACATATTTCATATTTTTGGGACTAAAAAATACCTTATAAGTGGTCAAATCCTCATTCTCCAAGTGAAAAAAATCATCTAGTATCTATATTTGGGCTTGGGGGAGTCAAAAATGCCTTTTGGGATGTCAAAAATGGNGTCAAAAATGCCTTTTGGGATGTCAAAAAATGGAAATTTGGTGGGTTTTATGGGGGGTGTACACTTATCTACATTGGAAACACCTGTAGCAGGTAAAATCTTCCCCCTCAAGGTGGAAACCTTCCCTCTTAGTGTGGAAGTTTCCCCCTAGTGTAGAGACTTCACTGTTAGCATAGAAACCTCATGCCCCCAGCATAGAAGCAACATGATCAAGATTTTGATACTTTAATGACTTCATTGTTGACCATGCATGTCAAAATAGAAGATTGAAGGCCCAGTGTAGAAGATTTGCCTCTAATGTAGATGGTGTCTACCCATTACTATTTATAATAAATCATGGGGGTTTGGCACTTACTATATATGGTAACCACCCAAATTTGGGCACCAATCTCACTTATTTAAGGTAGAAATTTGTAGCAATTTGAAGCAAATTTGTTAACCAATTTATAATAAAACCATGGTCCAAAACCTATAAAATTTAAAACCTAACATCTTTTTGAGGTTCCACACATTTGGCATTTTGAGCACATAGCTTTTTTAGCTTCCTAGAGCTCTTGCGACCCTTGCACAACATAGCTTGTTTGAGCCTCCTAGCATGGAACCCCTGCAGCCCTATTATCCACTTGTTACCCCCCTAAGACTTGTTGGTTTTTGGTCTCTATGTTGCACTTTTGGGATTCCCAACTCCCAGCATGGAGCATTTTTGTAGCCAAATTCCCTACTTTTCTCATTCCCTAGTAGTGAACAAAGTTGTAGATCTAAAGTTATAGCAAAGTAGGTTTGAGAAATTAGGAGTGACTGAGCACCCATATCATGGAGTGGATCACATCAACTTCAATGATCTTTAAACTCCTATCCTAGTGAATCCTCTTTTGCTCTCTCATAGGCATTTCTTATACACATTTTTGGAACCCATTCTTTATTTTTTAAACAAAGCTCCAAAGTTTCATTTCTATGTGTAATATGCATTTTCTTTCTAGTTTTAGATCTATATTTCTTTTTTGACATTACATGTTTTACATTCTGTAAGTCCCTAGGTGATTTGACAGACTATCCAGGGTACCTTGATCCCATTTTTTGGAGGCCCTAGGGATTTAGGGTTGAGGTTGTTACGTTAGATCTTTTGACTTTCCAATGATCAATTTTTCTAATTTCAATAGTATCCAAAGTACTCTCCTCTTGATTTTTATAAATATTATGATGTATATTAGGCAAGTTGTTTAGATTATCTTCAAAGCATAAGTGAAAATTTCTTCTTTTAGGATGAAGCCTTGTCTCCTAGACTACCAAAAAGTAAACCTTCATTGCACTTTCTACTGGAGAAGCTAAATATATCTTTGCAAGAAGTTATTGTGTTCAACTTCTATGGATGAGAGAAATGCTTAAAGACCTAGGCATCCAATCATAATCTATGCCTATCTTAAGTGATAATAATAGCACTATAAATATGACCAAAAATCCAGTTTAGCATTCTTGCATCAAACACATTGAAATTCTTCATCACTTTATTTCAATCATACTCAATGAAGGCACATAAAACTAGAGTTTATTGGGACCACAAATTCACTAGATGATGCTTTAATGAAACCCCTTGATAAACGAATTTTAAATTCTCTATGTAAAGATATGGGAATAGGATCCTATCCTATCTCATAATTTTTCTTGCTCTTATATTAGTTTCTTTTTCTCTTAAACATAAAATAAAAAAACATCAAAAACACAAAAAATTGGTCTATTTCTTCTCTTGCACATGTTCATGGGGAGTTCTACTCTACTCCCTTTTTCTTGCTATCCAAAAAGGATGAGAATTTTTGAGATGTGCTTTCTGGTGACTAGGAAAATATTAAGGATATATGAATTCTTGATTTCTAGAGATTACTAACCCATTTTCTTAAGTTTCAAACATTACCAAAAAGGGGTATATTATTGTTCTTTTAGTATGTCAAAACCTTAAGAAAAATGGAGAACATAGATTTTTGTGGAATGTGATGTTTTATAGGGATAAAGGAGAGCTATAAGAATGACATCTATAAGAAATCTCAAAGTAGAGACTACAAGGTCTCAAGAGAGCTTGGATAAGGGCTTCATTAGAAGAGTGGGAGCAAGGGAAAAGAAGAAGACTATAGCAAAATTAGGATGCTCCAAGGATTGACAAGAAGAAAAATCAATGATAGGAAGCTTTGTAAAGTAAAGTTCAAAAAATGAGAAGACATCTCCTAGAAGAAAAAGATGTCTTAGTCAAAGTAGGGAAATCCCAAAGAAGATGTCTCCTAGAAGTAGGAGATGCCTCCTTTTAGGAGAAGACATCTCCATGAAGATGTCTTCTCAGAGACATCTTCTTTATAGAAGAGAAGTCTCCTTAGAATTGAGTTCTATTGAAATGAGACATCCTAATCTTGAAGAAGACAACTCTATTAGTCGTTAGATAGTTATTGCACATATTTTGAGGTGATTTTGGAAACTTCAAGACTATAAGAAGGCTTCATTCTCTTGGGAAAAGAGAAATTTTTTAAGAAAGCAAGAGTCAACATCAAGCAATCATTGTGTACTTTATTTGCGTACCTCATTGTACCATCATTTGTGCTGTTATAGTGATTATATTATAGTGTGCCTTAAAGTACAAGGGCTAGCAAATCAGTTGAATTGTTTCCTTGTAGTTTTTGTTTCTCTTTCTTATTGTCTCATTGGGGTAGATGTGCTTCTTGCGAGAAGGCATCATGTTTGAGCTTTTTTGGACCTAGCTTGGTTGAGTGGTTGGTGTAGTGTCACAACACTCTAGAGTAGAGATTAATTTGTAAGGGTTGTGGGATCCTTAAAACCACATTCTAAGCTTCTCAGGACCTAGCTGGATTGAGTGGATTCATAGTAACAAATATCTCTAAAGTGAAGCTTAAAGCTTGTATAGAGCGTGATATCCTTCAAATCATATTTTTAAAGGAACAAAGTCTGGAGGTGTGCAAGAGATCTACCCTTTGAGTCGGGAGTACCCAAGTTGGTGAACTACGTAATTTTGGATGTGATTTTTGTGATGATTGTTTTTGTTGGGGAACTTATTCATCAACCCCCTTCTAAGTTCAACAATCCTTAGTGACTCAATGAGCCTAGTGGTTTCAATAAGATTATTTCTTTCCATCACTATTTAATGTCTCCATATTTTGATTATGGATTGAATGTTTGACTAAGTCATACTTCATGTTCTCGCTCATCTTAGTTTATTCAATTGATGGTATTACATGTTTTAAATCCTTTTGATTTATTTCAGATGTGAGATAGACATGTTATTATCAATTCCAATGTTTATATCTTTATTTTTTGTTCTTATGTTTTTTAGTATGTATATTTAATTTATGTTGTTCAAGGTGACTATCTCATAAGTTAGTTATGGGGGAGAGGCACATCTAGGTATGTATTTTTTAGTTCTTTCCTGTCATTCATCTTACCTATATACATGTTTAGCATTTAACTATGATTTTGTCCTACATGTCTTATTTGGAAATTAAACTTATTGTTATTTTCATGCATGATTTTTACAATGGTGGTTTAATAATTAGATATTTTACATGATTTTTAGCATTATTGTAGTCTAACATGTTTAGGAAAAGTGCACTATGCATATCTAAGGCCCATGGAGAAATTGGTCATAAGATCTTAGGCCTCAGAGTATGAACTAGAAAAAAGATAACATCCATTAACTCCATTGGAAGAATACTACTAAATATAGAAGTGAAAGAATTACATGCTTGGACTACAAGTCAATGGTATGCATGATGATCAATATCCAAGTATAAGCTAAAATATTTATTAGATATTTCCATTAAGCCTAAGGCATCCTCAATCTTGTAGGTATTCTAGGTGACTCTTCTTATTAACCACCATTCCTTAACTCCTCAACTTAAAATGGCAATTTAATAATATATCTTAGGTTAAAGTTATTTATAAATTTGTAATTTCTTTACATAAAACATGTTATGTGTCTAGTTCCTATTTTTGAATCTTAGGTTTTAAATATATGAAACTAGCTTTACTCAATTGTGGAGAAATGATGAGGTGTTCAATGACATGTTGTATCTCTATTGTAAGTCATGAATTTAGAAAGTGTTTCACATGCCTTATGTTTGTAGTTCTAACATTGTCTCTCAGATCACACTTTTGAATTTTGTGCATGTATTAAGCTTCTTAGGATGTTTCTAACCTTGTTCAAGTACCTCAAGGTCCTTTTGACATGTTCTCATAGATTCTAGATGTCTCTCAGGATCAACAATTAAAATCCTAGTATAGAAAGAGGGGTGCATTAACTCCCCTACATTTGCGCATATCTTACTTGTCCAAGTTTGGATCTAAGTATTGAAATTATGATTCAATTTTCTAAGGTAATGTTTTCAAACTACCATGGATGCCTAGACATTGATGAACCTTCACTGTTACTTTGTGAAAACCATAAATACTTAAGAAAAGATCTCACACATAATATATCATTATCTTGGTTTTACTTGGATATTTTAGGCTTTTGGCATCTGGTTTGTTTGAATAGCTTCCACTTTCTTATGTAAGTGAATTTTCCTTCCATTTTAAATGTGTGTTTTCAGCTATCACTTTTACAAGTGTGGCTAGACATTGTTAAAATGCTACCTTGCTTATGTACCTTGAAACTAATTAGTCAATGTGGAGTTTAGTGTTTGCATGGTGAATAAAGCTCATGATTTTTCCTTTTCTCCATGACTTGGATGCCTCAAAATATTAAAATCTGAAAATTTTTTATTTCATTTCTATTATATTGATTTGTAACAATTCATTCTTATTCAAGGAGGTCACAATTATACAACATGGTGTTGGGCCATTGAGGTTATGACTAGGAGCCCTTTATTGCTTTCTATGTGTGGTGTTACACTTGTCCCTTAAGGGATTATAACACATGTGCATGATTGTGAGAAATACACTTATCCCACTAGGGATTGCAATGCATTTGTATTATTTATCATTTTATTCTTATATTTATAAAATCTATAAGAATTAGAAAATATAAAATTATAAATATTTTCTTATTTCATCATCATGGTAACATGGGTTTCTAATATATGATATGTATTATATATTTACTAAATGCAATGATATATAAAAGTGTTCTTGATAGTTTTCTCAACATCTTGAAAGTTTATGATCAAATCACACTACTTTTCATATGATATAATTGCATTGGCTAGTGGGATCTTGATCAATATCTTCATGAAGTATAAGATTATAGCCTTACAAATC
The DNA here is from genome assembly GCA_015680685.1 of Gnetum montanum. Classification (NCBI taxonomy): domain Eukaryota; kingdom Viridiplantae; phylum Streptophyta; class Gnetopsida; order Gnetales; family Gnetaceae; genus Gnetum; species Gnetum montanum. The sequence continues at coordinate 359,163 of MNCI01007659.1, forward strand.
CATGTTCGAAAGTGAACTTTATGGTAAGAATTCTATTTTTAAGAAAAATATTATTTTGAAATTAATTAAAATTCATCTAGTAAAGAGAAAGATGATGAAATGAATGGTGAAGAAGCAATCTAGTTGATGAGGCATCTACTGGCATTTTGTATGTTTATTGTAGGTCATGGATTCAAGAAGTATTTTAGGTGACCTGTGTTTATAGTCTAGCATGTTAGGTTGTGGTTTATATCTCCTAGGTGTGTTCCATTACCTATTATATCATAGTTTTAATTATATGTATGTCTTAAGCTTCTTAGCATGTTTTGACTATGTTTGGACATCTTATGATCCTTCTGACATGTTCATTTGGATTCTAGGTTTCTTCTAAGTTTAGCCTTAGTTTCTTGGCAGGGGGGATGTGCTCACTTCCCTATGTTAATGCATCCCCTTGCATTAATGTCCCTACATTAGCATATCCTTTACTTACCTAGGTTTGAGCCCAATTTCTATAAGTGTGATATGATTAGCTAGGGCTATGTTGATAGATCTTTTTTGACTCATGAATGTTGACAAACCTCCATCACTACATTGCAAAAATTATAAATAGCTAGTATAAGCTCTCACACTTAACAATTTTATTCATAGCATTTCCATTTAACTTCTAATATTCAATTTTGTATAAAGAGCTATTTCTCCCTTAGGTAAGTTGATTTTCTTCTTGCCTTGTTTGTATTTTAAGTTGTTGCTTTCACAAGTATAACTAGACTTTAGCAAAATGCTACCTTACATACATAGCTTGAAACTATTGGCATTTTGTATGTTTATTGTAAGCACTGGATTCAAGAAGTATTTCCTGCAACCTATGTTTATAGTATAGCATGTTTGGTTGTGGTTTATATATCCTAGGTGTGTTCCATTACCTATTATATCATAGTTTTAATTGTATGTTTGTCTTAAGCTCCTTAGGATGTTTTTGACTATGTTTGAACATCTTATGATCCTTTCGACATGTTCATTTGGATTCTAGATTTCTTCAAAGATTAACCTTAGTTTCTTGGTAGGGGGGATGTGCTAACTCCTTGGTGTTAATTCATCCACCTATGTCAACACCATTGAATTAGCATATCCTCTACTTACTTAAGTTTAAGCCCAATTGCTACAGGTGTGATATGATTAGCTAGGTCTATGTTGACAGACCTTTGTTGACTCATGGATGTTGACAAACCTCTACCATTACATTGCAAAAATTATAAATACCCAGTATAAGCTCTCATACTTAACATTTTTATTCATTGCATTTCCATTTAACTTTTGGCATTTGATTTTATGTGAAGAGCTATTCCTCCCTTGGGTAAGTTGATTTTCTTTCCATCTCATTTGTATTTTGAGTCATTGCTTTTACAAGTATAACTAGACTTTATCAAAGTGCTACCTTACTTACATAATCTACAAGTATTTAGTCGATGCGGAGTCTATTATTTGTGTAATGAATAAAGCTCATGGTTTTTCCTTATTCTATCATTGATGCCTTAAATATTAAAAGACTAAAAATATTTATTTATTTAATTCTTGTTTTATTAAAATACAATAATTCATTTTTATCTAAGAAGATCATAACTATATAACATGATGTTAGGCCATCGAGAGTATAACTAAAAGCCATTTAATTTTTTTCATGTGTGATGTTACACTTATTCCATAAGGGATTGTGACATGTATGAGTGATTGTAAGCATTGCGCTTGTTTCCACAAGGGATTAGGATGTATGTATGTTTATTATCCTTTTATTATTATATTCATAAAATCCATTAAAACATAAAATTTAAAATTTAAAATATATTCTCTTTCCCTACCATGGTAACACAGGATTTTTCTTATATCATATATATTATAATCTCTTTTATATTTATTGAATGCAATGATATACATGAATGCTCTTGGCAATTCACTCAACATCATCTTCAAAGCTTACAATTTGATCACACTACATAATGTATGATAAATTTCATTAGTCTAAATTGATAGGACCCCTATCATTGGTACCATTGTTACAAGAGACATTGGTACCATTGTACATTTATAATTTTCCTTTATTTTAAGTTATTGATTTTGTATAAAATAAAGAACAAAATAAATCATGGCTTAATTGAATAATGAAAATAGATTAAAGTTGAAATCTCAATTGGTCCAAATTACTTTTGAAAACATGGTAAATGAGGGAACATCTCCTATCATGATGCAATTTCATTAACACAAATTGGGACGATGACCTAAAGAAGCTCTGCCTATTACCCTTGAGAAGGATTTATCCAAACAAGGCTTCATTGAGAATTTGGCAAAATTATGAAGCCATGTCATCCCAAAAATTAGTGTATGCTACTCATAAGAAGAAAGAGCTTCATGATATGATTGTAGAGTAGAAGTATGAATGACTACATGTTAGGAAGCATGTATGACCTTCTTCTAAATACTTCCATTACTGCAACATAAATGATTCTAAGGAAAGGAGGTTCATGCATCTTTGTTTGTGAGACCTAAGCTATACTTATGATGATTCAAAGTAGTCCATAATTTCACATTTGTCTTACCTTCATTTGGATAGAGTTGTTGATAGGTTGAATAAGCCATTATTTTTGTGAATCTATGAGGGTTAAATTAATGAAGCACTTTACATTCCACTTGAAAGCATTGAAAAGAGTAGAATAAAAAAGATTGATATGGTTAACATTCTCACATTCAATGGGCAGTTAAATGATGACTCACAACTTCATGTTCAAATATTTATCATTTCTTGTGAATTGTAAGGGTTTAACAATGAGTGATAGAAGCTTAGCATTTTCCACCATACTCATTGATCATGCCAAAACATGGTATTAAGCTCTTGCACCCAACTCCATCTCTTCTTGGGTAGACATGTTAAAAGGTTTCCATGTCAAATTTTAATCTTATGCTTGATTTGAAAACCTTGAAAAGAAGATAGCATGATCAAACCAACATATCAATGAATCATTAGATGTGGTTATGGAATGGTATAATTGCATGCTTAATTAATGTCCAACTCATGGGTTCAACAAATGTGAATAATTAATGCATCTAATAAAAGGACTATGATCATAAATTACTGCTATGTTAGATGCTATAGCTAAATTGAAAGATGAATGACATAAAAATGCCAATGTAGAAAAAGCAAACATAAATCCCCAATGTATTGCACCTAAAAAATTAAATCTCTGGAAAAATAAAAAATGCTAGGTGCAAAAATATTTTTGAACTTGAATCCCAAGGGCCTCCAAGAAAGATGATCCAAGGTGCCCTAGATGGTCTAGTTGATCACCCAAGGACTTGAAGAATGTAAATAGAGAAAAATAAAATTACAAATTTGGATGAAAAATAAACACAAAAATTAAAACTTGAAATGAATTCTGCATAACAAATGAACTATAAACTTTATTAAAATAGCAAGTTGATTAAAGTATAAAGTTTAAAGAAGTACAAACTGTGTGCTCAAATGTACAAGAAGCTTGCTTGGATGGGGCTTGAAGCCTATTTGAGCTAGCAGGTTATGTTCTACAGTCAAACTCCATGATCCAGCTACTTCCCAACTCCAATCGCTAATAACTCCTTGCAATTTTTCACTTGAATCTACAACTTTGGTTATAAATGGTGCTAATGGTGATGCTTGACTCTTATTGCAATGGTACTATGCTAAGAGTCTTTGATGCTCAAGTAGATACCAATGTGCTCTAAAATTCTTACAAATGCCAAATGGGTTCACAATTCTTGAGGTTGCAAAAATGTTTAGAACTAAATAAGTTGTTCAATTTTGGCTTTTATAGGCTTCAAGATTGCTAATTTTATGCTGTAAATTTTTGCCATGATTGTTAATAAATTGGTGTTATTTGTAGGTGTAACAGGCCATTATTTCTAGTGTAGTTGTCCATTTGTGACAAATTTTTGACATCGCATGGCCATCAAAACCAAACTAGATAATAAATATAGTAAATGAACTTTTGTTACTACATTGGCTTCACCTCAACTATGTTGGCCTTGGAGAGCTACATTGGCATTCTTGAAATTTGTTGGGAAATATGGTGACTACATTGGCCATGTAGAGATTGTTGAGAATCTGAGATGACTAAGTTGGTCATGCTACAATTTCTCGAAATTGTGATGACTACATTGGCCATTACCAGGAAAATAAAAAACCTAATAAATTCAATGCTGGGTATGTAGCTCTAGCATAGTCAAGGCCATAACCACCATAAAACCCACAAAAATGCCAAATTTGGTAGTTCCCAAGGCATTTTCAATCTTTCCAAGCCAAAATATAGACATGACATTACTTTTACCACTTATGAAGTAAGGACGTAGAAACTTATGAGGCATTTTTTAGCTCCAAAAAGTTAAAGTATGCAAGATTGTAGCTCATGGGTCACAAACATTACATTTATAATAAAATCTTATCTCAAGTTGGATGGTGAAGATTACAAGTCACAACATGAATTTTCTTAGTGGTGTTTCATTTGCTCCTTTTTGTTGATGTTTTATGGACTGACCCAAGGAACATTGACAAAGAACACAAAACATCATTGTAGGTCAATCACCAATGTTTCCTCTTTGCACTTGATTCAGTAGTGTTGAACCATACCAAAAACTGCTTGTGATGATGGGATAAGTGTTATGATGAGGTGATATGGGATAAAAGCCATATTTGGCTAAAATAAAAAGGTCATGAGGGTTAATAATGAGTTCCACATGTTAACATCATGGTTATTTCATGGCAATGAAATATTGGCTAATCAATGTAGTTTTTGCACTTCGTGCTTCGAAGTGTTGGTCAGTCAGTAATGTCTTCGAGGAACCACAATACACTCTAAGATTTCCTAGGCTATCAAGCTTCTCCTTTTGCATGTTTGAAGCCATTGATATATCTTTTATTCTTCCTCAGCCCTTCAGCTCTTTGTTAGTTTACTTCCCCCCATTTTTATTTTTCCTTTTTGGGGTGAAACCTTCCTTGAGTTTTAGTGCCAAGGCTAGGTTTGATTTGGTTTTCTCATTAGATGAGATGTGTTACATTCAATGAACTTGATGATGAAACATGATGAAAAAGATGTCAAATGGACATAATGCATGAGTGTCAAGCATAGGTCAACATTGTTGTTTAGTATAAGGAATGTTACAATTAGGCTATGGGATGGTTGCTCAAAGAGGGAATAATAGGAGTGAACTAGAATAAGAACTCTTGGCATGGTAGGATAAGCTAACCAAATCTTACACATCAAGGTCATGTTGTAACTTGCTACCATAATGAGTTGCACCTTTGTGATGAATTTAGGCTTCATCCTGCAAGTGCAACACTATGAGAACACAAGAACAAGATAGAAAAATTGTTGTCACAAGATAATACATAAAGTTACATGAGATAATCAACAAACCAAGTCATCATAGGTCTTTATTGTTACAAAGTTTAAAATCCACTTATTGTGCAAAAAGAGATAGAGAAAAGAATGTTGGCTTGCTTGTTATTGGTCACCATGGTCATGGATGTCAATATCGGTACCTACAAAGAAAACATGTTAGATGTAATAAGTTTTAGATAGGAATGATTGACCAGATTGGCCAACTCATTCCCATCCATCTCTACCACCCTAAAGGATCCATTTCTATAGGCCTTGGTGATTAAGAAAGGCCCTTCCCAATTGGCTAAGAATTTTTCTACATGCTCATGGACATCCTTGAGGACCAGGTCTTTCTTCTTGATCTTGATATTTTATTTACTTAGGTCATGGTGATGCAATTATTTTTTCCTCTCTTTGTATCACTCAATGTGAGCAAGCATTTGCACTCATTGCTCTTCTATCAAGTCTAGGTCCATGGTACATATCTCCTTATATAGTTCATTATTGATGAAGTTCAATAGCATTACTCTCAATGATGGAAGTTGCAATTCAAAAGGAAAAACAACTTTAGAACCATAAACTAGGCTATATGAGGTTACTTTGTTTGTAGTTCAAAAGGTGGTTTGATAGGTCCAAAATTCATGGACAAAACGCTCATGCCACTTACATCTACTATTATTCAACATATTTTTAAGCAAGTTTATAGTAGCATTGTTGCTATCTTTAACTTTTCCATAGAGTTGAGGGTAGTATGGTAATTAAAAGGAATGTTTAATGCCTAGGTTTTTGATAAAATGCTTTCACTTCTTGGCTGCTAAACTTTGGTCCATTATCCATGACTATGGTCATAGGTATGCCAAAACAGGCTACTTTGTTATTGATTATAAATCTATAGACTTGTTGACACATTATTTTCCTTAGGGGAATAGCTTCAACCAACTTTCTAAAGTACTTAGTTGTAGTGATAATGAAACTATTCCCTATAGAATATTTAGGTGTTATAGGTCTAATAATGTTCAACTTGCATCATTGAAATGACCAAGTTATTTGAGTAGTATGTAACGCAATTGGTGCCACATGTATTAGGTTGCTATGCTATTGAGAAATGTCATACGTTTTAACCTTCTGTAGGAAATAATTTTTCATATAGGGTTAGTAATAGCCTAGTCTTCTAATATTAGAATCCATGGCTCTAGGTCCTATATGTCCTCCACATACACCCTCATGAACTTACTCAAAGATTGCACGAGATTCAGATTTTCCAAAGCATACTAATAATATCCCATAATAAGATCATCAACATAATGTGTTATCACCTACAATGACATATTGTTTTAATCTTTTACATATAGTATCCTTTTGAGAAGTGGTCAAGCCTTGTGAAGATTCACCATGCATTAGGTAAGACTTGATATCATCGTACCACTCCCTTTTGAGGAGCGGTGTTGATAGAGGCTAGAGGCTATAGAGTCACCTTTAGTATTCTATGTAATGGAGATAGCATAGTTCACAATTAAGGTAGGTAAGTTACTAAATAGATTAGATGTGACACTTAGGGATAAGGTTGCAATGGCATTAGCTAGTGTGTTCTTGGTTTAGGGTGCATGTTGGATACTAATGTTTATAAATTGTTGCATTAGTTTCTTTTCTAAGTTACAGTAAGGTTCCAAATGTTTGGCTTTACATGTGTAAACCTCTATTACCTAGTTGATCACAAGTTGTGAATCATTTTTGATCAATCAAGCATTTCATTTCCTAGTCATGAGCTACCATCATTCCCTTGATCATTTCTTCATATTTTGCAATATTATTGGTACATGGGAATTGAAGATAGTAATTGAAGGATTGGATTTCATCATACAGGAATGTTATGATGACAATAGTATTGGCCCCATGGGTGGTTGAATCTTCATCAAAGTGCATAATTACTTCATAGCCCTTAGGTATTTCACTAATAGTGTTGACATGGTCATTAGGAAACTTGGGATTAATGATCACATGGTCTTCTACTAGTAAAATAGCAAGTTGTGTAGTTATCACTTAGCCTTTTGTTGATTCTTGAGAGATGTAATGGAGCGCAAATTTGGTTGTTATGGATTTCAAATGGGCCATATGACTAGTCTCTTAGATATTGGTTGTTATGGCTCTAAGTACATTGTCCTTGCAAATGATGTTCAACTGGCTCCTAAAGAGGTAGTCTCTTCACTTCTTTAATGAGAGGACCAAGGCTTGACAATACTTCTCCACTTCAGTGTATCAAGTCTCATGGGATATCAATGCATGGCTTAGGTACTATACAAGTAACTCTACCTCATCATCCTATTTTTGATAAAGTAGAGAAGTAATGGACGTGTTGTAAATAGCAAGATAGATGTAAAAACGTTTATCCTTTTGCGATGGATATACAATAGGTAGTTATGCCAAGTCTTACACATAATATTTTCAAAGGCTTCTTGGCATTGAGTTTCCAACTCATAGTGAATTCCTTTATTAAGCAAGTGTTGCATAGGTTGTAACTTATCCATAAGCCTAGTGATGACACTACCAAGTTAGTTGGCACTACCAAGTTGGATATGGCCTTAACCTTATCAAGATGGACATGTATTCTTGCTTTAGATACTACAAATCCAAGAATCTTACTAGTTTTGACACTGAAGACACACTTCTTGGGATTAAACCTAAGCTCATATTTGAGACATCATTTTAACATGAGGTCAAGGTCATGCACATCATCATTAGTAACTTTGGACTTAAAGGCTATATCATATATGTAGTCATTGAGTAATCCTAGCATATACTTACTAAAGATATATATCATTACTCTTTGGTAGGTTGCTCCTATGTTCTCTAGGCCAAAGGGCATCATGATGTAACAAAATATATCCCAAGGGATCATGAAGATCATGCAAAGTTGTTCTAGGTTAATCCTAACTTAATTGTATCTTGAGAACCCATCCATGAAGGATAATAAGGCATGTCTAGCTGTAGTATTGATAACTTGGTTAATACTAGGCAAAGGAAAATCATCCTTGATGGATGCCTTATTCAGGTCTTAGAAATCAATATAGATGTGTATGCTCCCATTTTTCTTACTAATTACTACTCTGTTGGATATCCATTCCATGTAATTGATGGCTCAAATGAAGCTAGCCAGATATAGTTTTGTGATTTCATCATAGACTGCTAGGGTTAAATCTAGTCTAACCTTACAAAATTTTTTCTTAACTAACTTGATACTAGGGTTGAGTATGATGTTATGTTGCACTAGACATGGGTCAAGACATAGCATATATTCATATGACTAGGAAAAGACCTTAATGATATCTTGGAGGATCTTGGTGATGTGTTAAGCCTATTAAGGTTCTAGTGAGGAACTTAGTTTTAGTATTTTCTCCTTACCACAATGTGTTGTGATAGGAAACTTAACTAGAAAGCCTTTGATAATGTTTCTAGCCTCGAGGTCAAGGGTTTTGACTAGGTTTTTAGGCCATTTTAGAGGTTTCTCTATAGAGGTTACGTGGTCGGCAAGACCCTTAGGCTTAAGATCTAAATAATTAGGGTCTATTATCTATTCAGCATCACCATTAGGTCCACTTAGGCTCAAAGGAAAACTAATTTGCTTCCATGTGTCCATACTCCAATCCTACATATTAACCATAAGCACATTAAGGAGCACCTAGATAATAAAATGAGTAAATACTGCCAAAATATTGTAAAATACTTTAGTAACAATGCATGAATAACCTAAAACATATTGCATCGCTGGTCAAGAAAGATTTAAATAAGGCCACTAAGGTTACTAGAGGTAGGTGAAGTAAATGGGATGAAGTAAACGTTAAATAAGGTCAAGTGAAGGCTAAATGATGGTAGAATTGAGCCAAATGAAGGCTGAATGATGATCAAACTCCATTCAATGATGTCATTTAAGAGTAAAACATGGTCAAAAGAAATCATGTAAGGGGATTTCAAGTGGATAAGGTGCATCAAAGGCTAAAAAGCATGAAATGAGGCTAAACAAGGGCCAAATGATGGTCATCTATGGTCAAGTAATGAACAAGTGATGGTTGAGCCCCATCAAATGGTGCTCTTGATGGTTGAACAAGGTCACAGTGATTCCTAATGGTATAAATTATCATTAACTCAAGTTTTCCAAGGTTGAATGATCTTAAATGATAAAAATATTTTTTGGAACAGGGCCAAATGATGCTCTAATGACAAAAAATAAAGCTAAATAACATCGCGGGGTCAAATAATGAAGGTTAACAATGCATAACAAGGTATAAACAAGTTGAAACACCTTGGAGCAAAGCAAAATATGTTAAGATGTTAAAAAAGTTGAAAAGATGGTTAATATTGATCAATCATGGTTAAATTTTGCCAATTTTAGACCTTAGTGGGCTATAGTGGAGGTCTACAAGGCTTATAGGTGAGTTTAGGCACTTGGTATCGTCATATTAATGCTATTTGAAGCCAAAAATGAAACCTCTTCTTGTAAGTATGCTAGGCCCAGCTGGGACTATGTTGACTAGTGTAGTTGGGATAGGTCCTTATATAGTCAATGTCAGCAAGTAGTTTTCTAGGTTTGCTATGGCCAATTTAGGGGTCCCGATGGTCTGTATGGCTAGCGTAGTGGATTGGGGTTGGAGATTAATGAAGCTAGGCATCATTTTGATCCTTAAGAAGTTGCAAATGATGTCAAGTACTAGTAACTACATTAGCTAGCATAGTCCTAGCATAAATGCATCAGAAGAAGGTTTTGTGGGATCTTAAGATTGGAATTTCTACCTCATTTGTAACGATTGAAAATGTCAGTGGCTAGAATCATCGAGGGATCAATGGACGCATAGCCTTAACCCCACCTCTGCATGAGGGCCTTGCTAAAAATGGAAGTAGAGCACCCTAAATGATCTTGTTGATTGAATAGGTATTTTGTGAGTTTCCATTGGGGCGGTGGGTGCAACTGGGGGGTGGCATGGTTAGCTGAAATGCAAGTGCAAATAATGCAAAATGGTGCTAAGTGTCAAAGCAATGCTTCACAATGCTAAGTGTAGAGCAAAACCAAGGAATGAAGGTGAGCATAGCTAAGGGTTTCAACCAAAATGAGAGTGTCAACCCATGGACACTACCATCGAGCATAATACAATGTGATAATGCATGAAAACATGTGAAAAGATGTAAGAAAAATACCATAAAATGCTAGAAATGGAAGAGAGAAATGCAACGCTGCCCCAAATGGGAGTGTAGTTAACTTCACAAGGGTCTTAGAAGGTACACAATGTACAATAGGTGCAGTGGGAGCATAGTCACAATCTTAGTGATGTTAGGCTGTGAAGTCTAGTACTTGTTGTGATGAACTATGCCTACCAGGTTAACCACCGTGGTGTACTGTGTATTGTTCTATAAGATTGCAATATGGCTGTAGTGTACGGTGTAGTGCAGGAATGCCTCTCTACTGGTGTGGTGTGCTTTAAGTCTCATTTGCCCATGGAGCTAAGTGCCAAGATGGTGAAATGCCAAATGCCCAAATGAAAGTGTCAATTGCCCAATGGGTGAAAAATGGAAGATCCCCCCCCTTTAAAACATTAGGGTGAAAGCATATTTATAGAGCTAGGGTTAGCCCAAAATGTGGATTGGGTGCCACGTGGTAGTGCAGTAGGTGGGACCATAAGAAAAATTCAAAAAAATTTCTAAGTATGGAGGTAACTAGAAAAAGTTCAAAAATTTTTCTAACTTTGGTTGCTACACTCATCCTATGTTATGTGTAGGACATGGGATGCTATCTGCTATGCTTGTCCCATGTTATGTGCAAGACATGGGATGTTGGCTGCTATGCTCATCTCATGTTACGTGCAAGACATAGGATGCTCCCTCGGGATAGGGCATAACATGGACACTTAGAAGAATCTAGTGAAGACTGTAATCCTTGTTCTTATTATGCTAGCTATGCTCTAGAGCATAGTAGGATGGGTGGCCTTAGGAGTTAGAAAATATGTCAAATGCCTCTTCCATGCTGAGCTAGCTTGACAACTTTTGGCTTAACACTTAGGCAAAACTTGTCATTGAAAATTGTGCTATGCTAGCTATGCTCTAGAGCATAGAAAGCAAAGTGAGAGCATAGTAGAAAACTTATAAAAAATTTTCATGCAATTGCTATTGACAATTGGAAAATTTTGCAAAATAGGCCTTGATGCATGTTACGCTGGCTACGTTGGGGATCGTAGCACTAATACTTAGAAAAATTTACCAAGTTTTGACACTTAGATAAATTTGCAAAATGTGCCATTGTTTTGATACCTAGAAAAAATCTACAAATCTGGTAGTTGGATCCAACTACACTCAACACTTAGAAAAATTTGGGTAAAGTGCCACTGTTTTGACACTTAGCCAAACTTGTAGTTGAGATGCCAAGACTTGAAATTTTGTGGTGTTTCAATGATCCCTCTTTGTTGATGTCTGGAGGAGTGTCCTGAGAGACATTGATAAAGAATTGAAAAACACCACAGTAGACATGGTGCTAACATTGCTTTTTGGTACCAAATCAGGTGTCGTTCCACCATGTTTAAGAGTGCTATGGATAAGGGTATGCTTAGGCAAAGTGTGCAGGCAATGTGCTAGGGAGATGAAATGCAAGCAAAGGAAATAAGATGTAAACAGTGTATCCTGATGTAAGATGTGAAGTTAGCATAGCTGATGGTGACCATGGCATGAAGTGGCTTACCCTTGAAACATTAACCTCTCATAGGAGTGTTCATGAGATAGTCAAAGTTGATCCAAGGCTAGGCTAGTTACAAAGTTGTAGCATTGTCAATTTACTTAGGGATGTTCTTTTCCACATTTCTCTTCTTTTTTTATATACTTTTTCTTCTTTGCTTTGCTACAAGGTGAACCCTCATTGGGTTCAACTTATTGTTGATTGCTAGCTACAAGGTGTGGCCCATCGAGTAGATGGGCTTTGTTTTGATGCAACTACATTGCATATGTAGGATAGGTGTTTCCTCCCCATGATGAGTTGAATTACATCCACTTGGGCCTTGACTAACCAATAGAGGCTTCCCATAGGATGAGTTATGTTGCATCTTCCATGGATTCTATGATTGATGTGAAGAGAATGTCATCTGCATCATAGTGCATATGCATTAGAGGGATGTGCAATCATGAGTATGTGGGGGATGAGAGGCTATTGGCATGAAGAAGTGGATGTGCATAGGCTATAATGGGATGAGGGGGATGTACACTCTTAAGCGGCTTAACTAGTCCAATCATGCACATCAAAGTGATGTGGTGACTTGCCGCTACAATGAGATGTGTCTTTGCTCGACCACCTCCAAGGCTTTGTCTTGCAAACACAACTTCGAGAAGACAAGAAAACCAAAAAATATGAAATTCAAGTGCAAATGCCAAATATGAAGATAATACAAGTGCTGGATGTGAAGATGCTATAAATGCATCAAATGTTGTGCCAATTGTAAGTGCTCAAGAAGCTAGTAAAAGTGCCAGGGCGATGATGTTGTGAGTCCATCGAAGGCTGCACTAATGGAAAGTTGTCCAAAAGATTAGTAGAATGGTGGGAGGCGATGATGCTGTGAGTGCCCAAAGGATTTAACTAATGGTAGGTGCTCTAAGAGATTAGCAACATGTCAATTTAAAATCTTGGTATACTGTGAACCCAGTTTAAGGTTATGGCAGACCATGATGTGCTAGTTTATAGTCCTAGTAGACTGCTAGGTGCTAGTTTAACATCATAGTAGATGTTGGATGTTGTGCTAGTTTAATGTCATGATCCAAGGACAATCTATGCTATTTTATCATCATAATGAACTATCTATGCCACTTTATAGCCATAGCATACTAGTGCTTACCTTACTTGTGTGAGGTGTGATGCTGCATGCGTAGTCATGCTATGTGCCTACAAGATCCTACAAAAATCAACTAGAAAAATAACATGAAGTGAAACCTATACTAAAAAAAGTTAGAATGCACAAATGAAAGGAAATCAATGTAAAGAGTGATAGTTTTAGGCCATTCCAAGATGCAACGGTAGTTTAAAGCCATTTTACGCTATCAAGTCTTGCTAGATTTGGGCCATTGCTAGTTTAAGGTCATTTTGGGCCATCACTAGTTTAAGGTCTTTTTAGGCCATGTGTTTTTGTAGTTTTATGTTTTTTCTATGTATTTTTGATGTTTTTTAAATACAATGTGTAAGCTAAGTGGATGGCTGCATAAACAAAGTACAAATGCGTAAGCAAAGTGAACCATTATGTAAACTAGGCAAGTAGGTGAAATGTAAATGCATGAACAAATGCAACACAAGAAAAAACAAAAAATGCATGGCCCATGAAGGCAAGGGGTAAGTAGGTTCTTAGCACGTTTTTGGCCAACGGAAAGTCTTGGTCATGTATTTGCTTCCTAACTGGGCATGGATTAGGGGGCACGCAAGGCTTAGTATCCTCCACTTGTTTAGGTGTGTTAGCCTTAGGCATTGCATTGGTTGTTGTAGGTGTACCACCAAGAAACTCCACCTCCAACACTAGATCCATGTCTATGTTGTGAATAGCCAAAGAGGAGGCATTATCATTGTGGATGATAACTTGATCCCCTTTATATGGAAGGTGGATTTCTTGATGAATGGGAGAGGAGACAGTCCATAGTTAAGCTAACTAAGGCCTACGCATTATCAGGTTGGAGCCTAGCATATTTTCTATGATAATGAAATCTGTTCTAGTGGGGAATTTCTCTCTTACCATGAAGGCTAAGTTGATTGTTCCCTTGATAGTGACGCATGATCCATTGAAGGATTTTAGACACACAAATTTGGTCAGCTTGATTTTATTTGCTAGGCCTAGCTTGTCGATGACAAAGTATAGGACTATGTTTGTTGCTACACCATCATCAACATGCACTCTACAAATGGTGCACTTTCCAACACATATGCTAATAGATAGTGAAGTTTTAGTGACCTCCCCTCATTCAAGGTTGACATTAACTACATCGTCACAAAATGCTAGGGATGTTGAACTTGATTCCTGTGGTGCAGGGAGCAACATCATTGCATGGATGGTGTTCTCATCTAAAAGGATGTCCTCTATAATATGAATGGAGGCCAACATCTAGGCCAATTCTTGGTAGTGAGTAGATGAGGTCATGACCAAGTCATACAAGCTCAGTGTTGTGTTCTTTTTCTTGAGCATTTACTTTACTTGGGTTAGTGTTGTTATGAAGTCCTTGTCATTGGTCATTGTGTTGGCCTTGACTTCCTTCATGCAGCTTGAGAGACAAATCTCTCATGGAGGAGACTTGGGCTTAGGTTTCTTAGCCTACTTGGGGGTAGGGGCCCTAGTGTTTGGTTGTTTCGTGCTGGTTGTGGCCTTTTCTTCAGCCATGAGGGTTGTAATACACTCATTCATCCTCTTGTGTTGCCATTTGGTATGCCTACCTGGGCTGCTAGTGGGGTCAGCCCTTGAAGGAGGAGGGACCAAGACCTTACCCACTGTTGGGCTTCAGGTAGATGATGGGCCATCACATTGTGGCACCCTTATGATAAACAATGGTTTAAGAGTTTTTGTGGGGCCAACTTGTTGTCGCACCTTGATGAAAAAAGGTTGCTTAGTAGTTGTTGCTACTGCATCATTCTAGTTTAACATCTTGGCAGATGACTGGTTTGGAACTTTGACCATAAAGGATGTTATGGGTGCCCAAGGTGGCACTTTGATAACAAAGGAGGGCTTCTTGCTTATGGAGGTCGATGGGATCCTTACCTTGCTTGTAGGCACATGAATCACAAAAGGTTGTTATGCAGGTTTAGACTTGCCACCTACATTGATGAAGTTTATGATGTAGGGGATGTCATCTACATTGGATTGGCTTGCTACATCGAGTACCAATTGGCCCTATTCTATCATTCTTTGCAAGTCATCCTACAAATCATGACAATTATCCATACTATGACTAGACAGTGGGTGGTAATGATAGTATTGGTCTAGTTGGAAATGTTGTGGGACCAGGGGCTCGTTCAGTACTACTGAGGTGGGGTTCCAAAATAGTTCATAGTACCTATCATGTTTTTGGTAGGCAATCTCTGATTTATGTTTTTATTGAATTTTCCCAGCTTTTAAGAGTTTCTCTAGCAGTTTAGAGGGTTCCATTGGTAGTGGTGTATAATTTGAGTGATCCTTGCACTCAAAGTTGGACCTTGGGGTAGCCCTTGCCGATGTAGGCAAGTTGGCACCAAAGTTGGTAGCTTTGTGAGCTGGGGCCTTGGGCTACTTAGTCTTCAGGCCCCAGTTGATTGATTTTGTGCTTGTGGCCATTGTTTCCACTATTGTGTTTTTCTTGCATGCATGTTGATTTCTATAGGCCATGTAGGCTAGGTCATTACCAGCTTGGGTTGCCTCTTCTATGCCTTTCATTTGGGTAAAGGCTTGGCTAAGGGACTTAAGGGCTAGGTAATATACTTTGAACTTGATGAAGTCATTCACTACACCCTTGAAGATGGCTAGTAGGTGCATCTTTGCTAGGGATTCATACATTTCACTTAATGCAGTGTTCTAGCATTAGAGGAATTTTGGCATGGGCTCTAGGGGCCCCTACTTAACTTCCATGAGCTGGTCATGGGTTCTTTTAGGCTTTAGGTTGTACCTGAACCATGTCACAAACTAGCTTATCAGATCCTCCAAAAAAGAGATTGAGGCCTTAGGCAGTACATGATACTAGTCTAAGGCCTTACCAGTGAGTGACATGGGGAACATGTGCATGATGGCATGTGGCCAAGCTTGAAGAAGTAGGCACTCAGATCGAAATGTAACCAAGTGTGCATTGGGATCCCCTTCACCATTGTACTTGGTGAGTTGCGGTAGTGGAACCCCAATTGGAAAAGTTAGAGGTGGTATTGTAGGACTTGTGGGATTGTCCTGGTAGAAGTCCACCACCTTGACGATGTTGAAGGAGGTAGCCTTGAGTCGGTTGATCTCCTCCGTCAAGCCTTAGATCATCTTGAATGCCTAATCCAAGCTTGAGGATGTGCTAGCTGGTTGCATTGGCTAGGCTTGCGTTGGTGGTACAACATAGGATAAAATTATTGGTTGTGGAGTTTACTAGTTTAACATCATAGTGAATGGGAATTACCAGTTTAACATCGTAGTAGATAGATTTAGTTGATGTGTTAGTTGAGGGATGGGCACAGTGATCGAGGTGGGCCATGCATGAGTGGGTTGGATGGATGCTATGGGCATCGATGAGACAAGTAAGCTATGGGATGCCTGAATCATCTAGGACTCAAAGGTGGCCCTTGCATGAGAATAGGTTTGGGCAAATGCAATGATATCTTGCAAGGAAGGCTAAATTGGTATGATCACCATCTCAAAGAGGACAAGTGGACTAAACCGAGGAGGGGCCATACTAGGAAGTGGTTGTTGGAAGACAATGTAGAGGGGGCTCTCACATTTAGAGTGGGCCTCAAACTCATCTTCTTCCTCCTATGATGCTTCCTCATAGGTTGTCCTTGCATCATGATCATTTGCATGGATGAGTTGGGACAATAGTTGGTGGTAGGATTTCATGAGTGGGATTATGTCGAATAAGGAAGGGTTGTCCTATTGTCCACCCCAATAGACTCATTCATAATATTGTTTTGCCTCTAGGCCAAGGTGATCCACTGGTAATATAGCTTGGATTTTGTTACAAAAAAATTGTATTATTCATGGCATAGCTTTACACGCTTTAGGTGGATCATGGTGTCAAATGTGTTAGACACCAACATGGAAGGTTGATATTGATTCATGTTCACAGATCAAGTTATGAGAGTTGCTATTGCAAAAAATGGCTAACTTTGAAAACTACAAAAAAATGACAAAGTCTACTAGTAGTATGGAAACTAAAAAAAATTAACTAAGTGTAAAATTGTAGAAAATTTGGCTAAGTATGAAATTGTAAAAGTTTGGCAAAGGATGAGAATGAAAAAAAATGCTAAGTATGAAAATGCAGAAAAAATGCTAAGTATGAAAGTTGCTAAAAATGGCTAACTCTGGTGCTATGCTCATTGCGTTGGAGCTTGCTTTGCTCTAAGAACTCATTACACTCTCCAAAAAACCCAAAGCTTAATACAACAGATACTATTAAGCTTTCATCTTATGAGATTCCAAGGGAACTGACAACTAGGACCAATCTACAACAACCAAATCATGGATAACTTCTGTGCTAGCCTATGATATAGCTATTGTTGTGGCAGGTCCACAAGGGTGTTACATCTATGCTAGCTTGAAACTAGTAACAGAGGTGCAAAAAGCACGTAGGACTACCCTTGAACATAGAAGGAATGGGAGGCCCTCCTTCTAGTGCCAAAAACTATAACGATCAAAAACATCGATGGCTAGAATCACTGAGGGATCAATGAATGCACAACCTTAACCCCACTTCCACACAAGGGCCTTGTTGGAAATGGAAGCAAAGCACCCTAAATGGTCTTGTCAATTGAATAGGGAATTGTTTGGTTGTAACCAGGGCAATAGGTGCAACTGAGGGGTGCCATGGTTACACAAAATGCAAGTGAAAATAATGCAAAGTGGTGCTAAGTGTCTTAAGTATAGATCATAGCCATAGAATGTGGGAAAGTGTAGCTAAGGGTTTTAACCAAAATGAGATTGTCAACCTATGGAGACTATTACTCAAGCATAATACAATGTGAAAATGCATGAAAAAACATGAAAAGATGTAAGAAAAATTCCAGAAAATGCTAGAAATGGGATAGAGAAATGGAACACCACCCCAAATTGGAGTGTAGTTAACTCCACAAGGGTCTTAGAAGGTACACAATGTACAACATGTGTAGTGGGAGCATAGTTATAGTCTCAATGGTGTTGGTCTATGAAGTTTGGTGCTTGCCATGATGAACTATGCCTACCAGGTTGATTGTCGTGGTGTACTGTGCATTGTTTTACATGGTTGCAATGCAACCATAGTGTAGCATGTGGTGTAAGGATGCCTCTCTACTAGTGTGGTGTGCTTTGGGACTTGTTCATTCACAAAGCTAAGTGCCAAGATATCAAAATGCCAAATGCCCAAATGAAAGTGCCAACTATCCAACCAATGAAAAATGGAAGGCTCCACCACCCCCATCCCCCCTCTCTAAAACATTAGGACACAGGGTTATTTATAGGACTAGGGTTAGCTCAAAATGCAAATCTTGTTCCATGTGGTAGTGCAATAGGTGGGACCATAAGAAAAATTTAGAAAATTTTTTAAGTCCAAAGGTGACTAGAAAAAGTTTAAAAAATTTTCTAACTCTAGTTGCTATGCTTATCCCATGTTACATGCAGGACATGGGATGTTGGTTGCTACACTCATCCCATGTTACATGTGGGACATGGGATGTTGGCTACTATGCTTGTCTTGTCATGCAGGACACGAGACGTTCCCTAGGAATAGTGTGTAGCATGGACACTTAGAAGAATTTGATGAAGACTGTAATCATTATTCTTGTTATGATATATATGCTTTGGAGCATAGTAGAAGGGATGGCCTTAGGAGTTTGAAAATCTACCAAATGCCTCTTCCATGTTGAGCTAGCTTGACAACTTCTAGCTTGACACTTAAGTAAAACTTGTCACTGAAAAATATGCTACACTAGCTATGCTCTAGAGTGTAGCAAGTAGAATGAGAGCATAGTAGAACACTTAGAAAAAATTTTCATGCAATTGTTGTTGACACTTGGAAAATTTTGCAAAAAAGGCCTTGATGCATGCTATGTTGGGGGAGTGTAGCACTAACACTTAGAAAAATTTGCCAAGTTTTGACACTCACAAATTTTCAAAAAGTGCCATTGTTTTGATACTTAGAAAAAATTTGCAAATTTGGCAGTTGGAGTTGACTACACTCAACACTTAGAAAAATTTGGGCAAAGTGCAACTATTTTAACACTTAGCCAAATTTGTAGTCAAGATGCCAAGACTCGAAATTTTGTGGTGTTTCATCATTAACTTCCTAAGATAGTGCAAGAGCATTGGGGTTGTGAGCCAATCATCCAAAGATCATAATAGGCCATTGAAAGTGATTTTTAAGCTCATCTTCCACTAGACTACACTAGTTAATGTAGTTGACCCTACATTAGTGTAGATGAAGGAAGTCTAGTGTTTTCAAGGTTGACATAAGATGAAATTGTAGCTGGGTAAGGTCAAACATGGTTCTAGGTTTTCAAGTTGACTTTTGGCTTATTTAGAGTGTCGCAGCACTAGTCAAACCAACCTAGAATCTTAACTAAGCTAGAAATACACTATCCAACATAGTCCAAACCTACTTCAATGTAGTTTGAAAGGAATCTTAATTTTTGGTGAAATTTTATGATCGATCGACTAGATTCTTGGGTTCTTGAGTTAGGGTATTCATGGCTAGTGTTTAGACTTCAAATTGTCAGTTTTAATGCTTGTTTTAGTTTTGAATTAATCATAAATTCTTGGAATACATTGTCCAACATAGTGCTAGCATATTTGAGTGATGTAGATTAAGTTTTGATGATTATTAACTTGGTTCATAGGCTTTAGTGATCTTTGAAGTCTTTGGTAGGGTTTTGAGGCTAAGATGATGCATTACGAAGTTGATTTGACTTATTTATATCTTTCTTTAGGATTTTTACAAACGGACTATATAGCTAGCATAGTCCTAGGCTTCCCCAGTGTAGTTTGAAGGTTTATGTATGTTCCAATTGACTTTCTTTCTACTGTTTAGCAGTTTAGATTTGTCAAAGATCTCAAGAAGATTTGAAGGAAAAGAGATGTCGATCAAAAGGTTAATTCTGACATTTGGTGATCAACCCTCATCCAACTACTTTGGGACTATGCTAGCCAACATAGTTTGGGTCATTCCTACTAAGGTGTCAAGATTGGATTAGGGTTTTTCTCATTTTTTGCTAGGTTATTTTGCATTTTAAGCTTACTAGATACTTTTGATAAATGTGGAGTTCAAAGTGTGTCATTTTAAAGATTACTTTTGGCTTTTAGTGTTCATCCCTTATCCAACTACTTTGGGCCTACACTAGCCAGTGTAGTTGGTACCATCCCCAACATAGTACCAAGGTTGAGGTAGGATTTGACTCATTTTCAATAAGTTTTTTGGCATTTTAAGACCACTGAAGATGACGAGATGATGTAACTATCAAGAAATGGTAGTTTGAACATTACTTGAAGTATTAAAAGGTCAAATTCCTCTCAACTACATTGGGATTTAGAACCCATTAAAATGCTTCTAGGAGCTTAAACCCTAGTGCAGTTGTCATGGAGTAGCTAGAATCCAAGTGTGTTAGGATTTTTATTAGCTTGTTAAAGGGGCACCTAGTGGGGCTACCTTAAATTTGAATTGTTAAACGAATTGATTTCCCACTAACCTAGTTTAATCCAACCTTATAATTGTAATCTTGGATTTATGTGGAATTTTGATGAGTGTTTTATGAAACTATGTTTTTGGTGGTTAATGCATAAGTTTGGGAGCAATCTCTACTTTGCAATTTTGCAAAAATAAAACATCTCACACAAATTTCATCCTACAATGCATAACATAAGAGCTCTTATCTTACTCTTGGCTCAATTTCATTCATCCTTAGCATAGTCTAGTCATTCTACACTAAGAAGTGAGCGAAGTTGCAAGAGAATCTCTAGAGGCTTGAAGATCTCAAAGATTTTGAAACTATTTGTTCAAGATGTCAAAGAGGAGAGCTTCAAAAAGCAAGAATACAGCCTTGGAGGAGGATAAAATAGCTACAAGAGGGCTCTAAAATCTACCATAAACTTTTCTCAGAGAAATATGTTCCACCATGACTCCCAAGTACACAATCCCTAACCATTTCCCAAGAAATTTTGTTAGAATCCTAGGAATTTTTGCTTCTGTAGGCTTGTGTATTGAGTGAAATAGAGTTTCATAAAATTCCTACATTAGATATAGGTCATTTTTATGAGGTTTTAGTGTTGCTTTGGTTTTGGGATTGGTCTATGACAAGTTATAAATTTTGTTCTAGTTTATTTTATCCATTTTTTATATTTTCCCACCAAAAAGCAATGTCATTTTTGTATTTTTTTTTTTGCATGAAAACAACTTAAAATTTTCACGTTTTTGAGCAATGGGGTTGTAATACATAGTTTAATAGTCAAATGGTGTTGAACCACTAGATTCTATCTTACCATGAAGTTTCTATGAATTTTCCTATAACCCAGTTCATAGGGGTTTGTTAGGATCTGTTGTTTTTTCATGTCACTTTCCTATTTTTTTGTGCAAAAATGACTAAGGATTTTTGGTTTTTTTAAGTTTTTTATTTTTAGTTTACTATTTATCAATTAAAATGGTTATGTAATCACTAAATTCCAATCTATGATTAATTTTCTGTGAATTTTTTTATGCACTAGTGCATAGTGAGATTTTTGGTTTTTATGGCCTTACCCCTGTGAAAATGGGCAACATTGACACTTGGAAGAATTTTTCCAGCCAAAGTCCTTGGTTCTTGAGGATTCTTGGAGGTTTTTGAAAGATTTTGACATTCGTTCAAGTGATTTTGAAAATTTTTCCATAATTTTTATCAGTGATTAACTATAGCCATTTTCTATAGTTTCAGGTTTGGTGCAATTTTTGGTTAAATTTTGTTATGATTTTTGGTTCTTAAAATTTTTTCCTAGGCTTGGGACTACAATGTAGATGTTGAATTTTGTTGATTTTTTATGTGTAAATACTTCCTAGAATTAGAAAAAAAATTTTAGTTCTAATTTGTCATTTGCAAACTACCTTGTATAGTTGCAGTGTTGATTATCAAAATTGCAAACCTTCCTAGTTGTATAGGTACCATTGGTGTGGTTTTTGAATTTAGGCACCGCTCACCTTGTGACCTTCCAATTTGAGTGCTTACTATTGCAACTGTGGCCTCACACTATTATGAGAATGTTTCCTATGTTCTTGACTAGGAAAGTGCTTGATTAGTACCATGCCCTACCAAGAGGATCCATATCCTCCCTTGAAGACCTTATAGCCCAATTCATTAACCATTTCAAGTACAACTTGAAGCTCAATACTATGCTTGACCAACTTATGAAGGTTAAACAAGGATCCCTTAAACCTATGTAGAAGTTCATCCAATGGTGGAACAATTTGCTAAACAAAATATCATAGCCTATAGCTAAAACTCAAATTTTGGCTATATTCAGGGGGCATTTAATGATTTCATAATTTCCAAGCTATACTATCTTGGCCCATGGACATTGAGTCAAGCATTCTCTTAGATCAAGAATATAGAGGGCACTATAGAGGCCAATCATGACCTGGCCTACATAGCATACAAAAATCAACATACACAGAAGGATAAGGAGAAGCACAAACATAACAACGTGGCCATAGCAACAATAACCAAAGAGGTCAAGACCACTAACTAAGGGCTAAGGACCAACCCACCCAAGGCCCATACCAATAGTCACACTAACCAACCATCAACCTCTTGGGCCACTGCATCAACTGCAACTAAGCCAAACTTTGAGCATAAGGACTAAAGAAAATACATTACCTTACCTTTGAAGCCATCTAAATTATTAGATCAATTATTGAAGACTAGGCACATACAATATAAGCAAATGACTAAAGCCACATGAAATAAGCATGAGAAGTTATGCGAAATAGCCAAAGGTCCATCTCAAAAAATGAAGGATGATCCTCAATTCGCTAGGTACTTTAAATGAGATTGCTTTTGCCACTATCACCAATTGCCTAGTCATGACATAGACTTCTACCTCACATTGAAGGATGACTTGCAAAAAATGATAGATAGGGGAGAGTTGGTCCTAGATGCTTCCAACCTAGTTCAACCACAAAATTAATTGATGTAGGTATACAAGGACCTGTTAAATGCTAATAACAGCTCCTATGTTATTTAGGAATTTAACATTGATGACAATCAAAGACCAGTGAAGGAACTGTTCATGGTCTGGGTATCCCCTCACGATGAAAGAGCCTCTTCAACTTACACCAGCTAAAAACCCCATTTCATTGTGAAAGTACCATCATGGGCACCTTCAAGGGAGATGTTGGTCATCAAGGTGTTCCAGCCTAACATGACCCAACTATCCATAACCTAACTAGCTAGCATGACTTTACAACAACCTCCAATCTAGCCAATGCTACTGCTTCTTCCTCACAACTAGCAACTAATAACCAAAAGGTTTCAACCAAGTAGAGGAAGAAGCATAAGAAAAAGAAAAATAACAAGGGTGATAAGTAAGATGAGGCATGAAAGGAAGTGGACCAAAGCTCACTCCCATATCAGCTACACCTATGACCTCCTCTACCTAGCCCTCCTCAACCAACGAACCACAGGAGGACCCAAAAATCCAAAACCAGAAGAAAGAGGAAAGACCCTAATAAGCTAAAGCTAAATTTCACATTTTTGGGTGCATAAAGGAAGTAAAGCATAACTAGGATGATAAGCCCATGGCCAATGACAAAAAATTTCTTGGTGTGATGGATTAGGTCAGACAGTCTCTCAAGTAAAAGAACATTACTCTAAGCTTTGATGACCTCATCATGACTTCTACCACACATCATGAAGTGCTAGTCAAAATGTTGACTTCCATCCCCATTAGCAAGGACATTCTTGCTAATGAGAAATCTATCCATGTGATAACAGTTTCTTCTTCATTGAGGGAAGGAAATTCAACATTGCTAGTGTTTCACTATAGTGAAATTAAAGCTAGATCCGAAAATGGTAAACTAACTAGGACTCCTCTTTTCATATCAATTTGGATGAAATAATTTAAGATGCATTACGTGCATGTTGATGATGGGGTTTCAACAAACATCATCCTATGTACCATATTTGATGCTTAGGCTTAATAGAATAGATACAAACCTACAACAATTGCATCTCTCAAGTCCTTCAATGAGTTAGACATTACTATTTATAAATCATGTTTTTTCAGATACTCCAATATTGGAGTAGCCATGATATCAGGCACGTGATATTGCAACCCAAGATGTGATATCGTACATTCGATATCACAAGGTTACTTCTAGGTCTATAAATACAGCCCTCAAGCACATGATTGAGAGTAGTTTTTAGTAGTCAAGTAGTGAAACTCTTGTAGTTTGTTCATTTGAGAGTTAGAATATTTTCCAAGTGTTTGCAGTAGGAGATCTAAGTGTTAATGGATCTTTATTCAAGCATTGATGTGCTTGAACACACCATTATGTTGGCAATAAAGATGAACTCTTTAATTCATCCTTGCAACAATTGAGACTTTCTTTCTTATGAATTTATATATTATGATTTCATGCAATTTACATTAATGTTGTTTATGCAATAATTAATTTTCATTAATCAAGAAACTCATTAAAACATAGAAGCATGACCTCTTCAAACATATGTGTGACACTTGGTAGCTCAGAAATGATTAGTGTTTGACAACCTAGTAGTGTTTACACAAAGTTTAGGATTGTCCAGGAAGTGGGAATGGTTACTTGTGTTAGGCTAGAGTAGACCATAGTTTAATTAGCATTTAATTACTCCTACTTTCATTCTTTTTCTAGGCTAGTAATTTGATAAAACACAAAATAATAAAAATCTTACACCTCAATCACACTTAACCATACAATTACATTCCACAAGTGGGACTAGGAAGACAATGAATGAACAAAACGCACACACTATTTAGGTCTAGGGAACTTAGTAATTATAGTTTGCAAAATTTGACCAGATCGCATGTGAACACCTATGATTCATATGGTTGGGTGTAGGGGTACCTCGCTGCTCATCATTGGCATCGTTATCGAGGACTATAGTTCTACGTGCACTATCTAAACCAAGTGAAACTTAGTAGCCTCATTGTTTGAGCCATAAGAGTCAAATATTTAGAAAAAAAATAGAGTTATAATTAAATTAAATCTTAACTGCACACTACTTATAAATTCATTAACATAAAATATCTTCTCCTCATAAGAGTTCATCTCTGCTGAGGGTAGTCCAGGTGCCTCAGCAATACTGGGTGGTATATGCTCATCGTGATGAGTATGTACCTAACTTCACCTTCATCTTGTATCAAGATGAACTGCTATGGTGGTGTGAAATGGAAGGCAACATTGTGTTGCCACCTTATCGATCTGTTCCAGTAATGCTCTAGCTAATGCTCACATGACATGGGATTCAACATATTCATGGAGAATTTGAGATGCAAGATCCTGATTCAAGGGATT
The DNA here is from genome assembly GCA_015680685.1 of Gnetum montanum. Classification (NCBI taxonomy): domain Eukaryota; kingdom Viridiplantae; phylum Streptophyta; class Gnetopsida; order Gnetales; family Gnetaceae; genus Gnetum; species Gnetum montanum. The sequence continues at coordinate 384,746 of MNCI01007659.1, forward strand.
ATCATTACATTTAAGCACAAGGGTTAAGGGATCATTAGCTAGAGCACCAACATGAGCTTCTAAAGGGCAAGGGGTCAAAAACTTTTCCACCCTTGCTTCATCCATTAGATGGAGGTGACCACTTCTTTAGTGATTCTCCTCTCTTTGACTTTATACAGGGAGTCCTCAACCAGAATGTGCAATCCACAATTCATAATCCAAGTTTTGGTCAAAACAGACCTAATGAAAAAAATGGATCTTGAGAGGTAAGTCATGATAGGAGGGAAAAAGGAGGTCATGATCACAATCGTGGTCATGAACATTGAAAGAAGGGTGATAAGTGTCAGGGCAAAGCAAGTTCTTCTTTCTCTTCTCCTTCATCATCTTCTTCTTCTTCATCTAGCTCAAATCATGGTCATAGAAGGAATAACCATGATGGAGGTGACTAACTAGACTAGAACAACAGAAGGGACCATCACAACATTCATGATTGAAGACATGGAAAATCTAGAGAGATCCATCATCAAGAAAGAATCACTAGTAGAGAACATTGTAGGCACCATCACCATGACCTTGATGAACCTCTACTTATCACTCGAGACATGTTGAACATTGCAAAGGCTATGAGGATTCCAACAAGGCATGTGAAGGATAGCAATATAAAGAGGCTAGACATAAACAACATCCCTCGGTTTGATGGAGGATATGATGCTAATCTGCGAAATCATCTTCAAGCCTTCCAAGATGCATGTGCCTTGTAGAATATTGAAAATGACTAGTAGAAGCTAAAATTATTCCCAAGGACACTCATAAAGGAAGTAAAAAATTAGTGTTGATGCTTGGAATCAGAATCAATCAGGTAGAAGCTGAAATTATTCCCAAGGACACTCCTGAGTATCCAATCAAAGAAAGTAGCTTCAAGGGAGGAAATAAGGAAATCATGAGCCCTTAGATGTTGCTGTTGGCCAATAGTACTCTCTGTTGCATAGTTGTCATAGCCATGGATACTCTTAGCTTTATTAGCTTTGCCATATCATAGATAGGTTGCGGTCTAAAATCTAGAAAGCCCTTGGCATCTATGCCCAAGGGAGATTGACAGAGCTAAGAATCCATCAAATTCAAAAGTTAATTGAGAAAGTAACCAAGAATTAGGGAGAATTGAGAATGCAAGAAAGCGTAGAGGAATACAATAGGAATCCTTTTATCAGCAAAAGGAGGGTTTGATTTTGTGATAGTGAGGATGAATTAACCAGAGATCATATGGCTAATTAGAAAACCTTGCCACTCCATAAATTGTAATCTGAAATCATGGCTAAGGTTGACCAATTATAGGACTCCATGGATAATAGGTTTCGAGTTGTCTTAAAAATTTCTAAAGAGTCCAAGGAGCAAAGTGGTGAGCATGAGCATCAGAGACTTAAGGAAGCTGAACGTGCCATATCTAAGGGTAAGGATAAAATGGTTGTGATAGAGATGGCTATAAATAGCAACTCAAATGATAATGGTAGGTGTGACATATACTAGTATGAAAATATCAAGGGATTTTTTCCAATTATGTTACACTTACAAGAATTTGGGGTGTATGCCTTACATCCATGACTTGCACAAAGGAAAACACCCAAAAGATTACCTTATCCACAAGGCAACGCTTGATAGTTTCACCAACCATAGTAGTATGAATTGTACCAATAGTGGCCACAACCACAATCATGGGCGTTGCCACCTCAAAGATAACAGTACCCTTACCAACAACCGAATCCCTATGGTTACTATGTTTAGCAAGCTTCCTCTCCATGGGACTCCTCTAGTCATGTTACTACTTAGCAACCTCCACACTACCCTCCTGAAGTATACCAAATGCCCTATCCAAGGAGAGATGCCACCTACTATCCTCATGCACCTCTTATCCTTGCACCTACTCCTCCATCTCTTGCATAGCTACCACTGCTCCATTCATGCAGGGTGAATTACCCGTCTAACCATAGCAAAGAAATGCTACAAGGGTAGTTAATCTACAACTAGTTAACCCACCAAGTGGGTCAAAACCATGAACAAAGAAAAGACCTTTCTTTTAACCTTTTAGTCCACCAAATCCCTTAGACACATCAGTTGTTGGTAATCTTGTTCCTCCACATTCCTCTATTTCATCTCTATCTAAGTCCCCTTCAAATGAAAATCCCTCTCAAATTCATACTATAATGTTGACCCATGTTGTATCTGATTGGATTCGAGCTAGTAACCTACCTAGGAAGTTAGCTGATCCCAAGAGTCCCCTAGTATATTTGCAAATTTCTAGGAATGAGCCTTGTAAAGCTCTTCTTGACTCTGGTTCTAGTGTTGATATGATCTTGCATGAGATGTACACAATTTGGAACCATCCTCCCTTGAAGAAGAGCAACATCTAGCTAGAACTACGGACTAGTCCATCACTGTTCCATTGGGACTAGTAGAGGATATCGTAACCAGTATTTGTGGGTGGTCATATCTTGTTGACTTCCTTGTAATCAAGGTGAAGAACTATAAGGGGGACTTCCCAATTATTCTGGAAAGGGCATGGTTAAGCACCATTGATGCCAAAATAGGCATTAGAGATCTTTCTTTGGATATATCAAAAGAAAATGAATTTGGAAAGATTGAGAAGAAGAGGGTTCCATGTATTTCATACAATGATTCAAGGTGCCATTATGTGTAGAAGTTATGGTCAGTGAAGTGAACATCTATCTCTGCATGCAAGTAGTGTGCACCAGAAGCTGAAATCCAAAGATTCCTATACACAGTAGCCACAAAATAAGAAGACACCCAGTGGTTGACAGCTAATTGTAGCAGTAGTACATTGTGCATGGAACCTATTAAGGGCCTAATATATGAGTATGTTGCAAGTATGGATGAGCTCGAGCAAGCTCATAACCAACTCTCTAAAGGAGTAAATGATGATGTCAATTGGGAAGAGTTGGAGATTCCTAACAATTTCAAATAAGAGTTCCTTGAGTTAAAGACACTACCAGCTAGAATGGAGTATGTGTTCTTGAAAAATGGAAGGCCAATTTTTATCAATGCCAATCTTGCTACAGAACAAAAGAAAATGTTGATAAATGTTGTGGAAAAATGGTCAGTAGCCTTTTCCTAGTTATATTCTAAGCTTACTAGGATAAATCTAAGAATATGCCAGCATCAAATATACAGTGATCCCACTGTTAAGCCAAAATGACAACTGCAGTAGTGTTTGAATCCCAAATTAAAGTAGATTGTCAAAGAGGAGATTGAACAACTCCTCAAGGTAAGATTCATTTACCCTATCACAAATAGTGAGTGGGTCAGTCAACTCATGATCATACCCAAGAAAGGAGGCAAATGGTAGTTGTGCATTGACTTTCGACTACTCAACATGGTAACTTTCAAAGATCATTTTCCATTGCCTTTTGTCAACCAATTTTTGGAAACCATTTCTAGGCATAACTATTACAGCTTTCTAGAAATTTATAGTGGCTATAACCAAATCTGGATTGCACTAGAGGACTAGGCGAAGACAACTTTCACAAGTCCTTGGGGGACTTTTGCTTACCATCAAATGCCATTCAGTTTATGTAATGCCCCAACCATATTCCAATGATTAGTTCTCAACATTTTCCAATAACATTTCAGTAGTGAGGTAGAATTATTCATGGATGACTTTTCTACCTATGTAGCTATGTTCAAGTAAGCCTCAGACCGTCTTGAGTAGGTGTTGAAGAGATGTGTCAAAGAAAACCTTTAGCTTAATTGGCAAGAGAGCCATCTTATGGTCCAGGAAGGCATAGTCTTGGGTCACTAATCTTAAAAGTAGGAATTGAGGTGGACCTTGAAAAACTAAGAGTCATCCAAGGAATAACCCATCAACCCAAAATAGTTAAAGAAGTGTGGTCATTCCTTCGTCATACTAGCTACTATCAGTGCTTCATTGAGAATTTTTCCAAAATCGCCAAGTCATTGGTGGAATTGACAAAGAAGGATGCATCGTTTGTCTAGACCTTTGCATGTCAAATAACATTTCAGCAACTAAAAAAAATCTTGATGAAACCCCAATTCTACAAGCACCTAATTGGTCTATACCATTTCATGTGATGATCAATGCATCAAATTATGCTTTGGGGGCAGTGCTTACATAGATGAATGATCAAAAACATCCATATTACCTTCACTGTGCAAGCCAAAGTATTGCAAGTACACAACTAAACTACACCACCACAGAAAAGGAATTGATAGCAATGGTCTATGCATTAGAGAAGTTTAGGCACTATATTCTTAGCTATAAAGTGTTTGTGCATACATATCATAATGTGATTTTATTTATAATGAGCAAACTAATGGTGAGCCCTTGTGTGATACAGTGGCTCATGATTTTGCAGGAGTTCAATCTCACGATGGTAGATTGAAAAGGTATGGAGAATGTAGTCATAGATCACTTATTGTGACTAAGATGGGATGACATGGAGAAAGAGAGCCCCTTATCTAATCAATTCCTTGATGAATATCTTCTTACAAGGGCTATTAATGCACAAATGCCTGATAAACTAAAATGGTATGACACCATCCTCACTTATCTTCTCAAGTAAGAACTACTGCAAGGGTTGGACACATGAAAGAAATAACAGTTCCTTCACTAGGTCAAGAACTTCATGGAAATTAATGAAAACCTTTACAAAGTCTGTCTCAATGGCCTAGTACATTGGTGTGTCCCTAACATGGATCAATCACACATTCTCTAGGATTCTTACAAAGGCCCTTGTGGGGGCCATTATGCTAGGAGATGCATGGCCATAAAAATCTTCATGGCGGGATATTACTGGCCAACAATATTCAGGGATGCACACCAATTTATCTGCACTTGTGAACATTGTCAAAGGGATGATGGAATGCAACTTGAATGGAGGGGCCACAGTATTGGATTCAACCTTGTGAGCCATTCAATATTTGGGGCATTGAATTTATGGATCCCATCTCACCTTTATCAAATGGAAAGGCATATATAATAGTCGTAGTTGACTATTTCAACAAGTGGGTAGAAGCAGCAGCCATCACCGACTATACATCCACTACTGCTACTTGGTTTGTACAAAAAAATATCATAAACAAGTTTGGTGTGCCTCATGCATTAATTTATGATAATGGAAGTCATTTTATAGGTTCCACTTTCCAAAAACTTATGTAGCGCTTGGGGGTTGAGCATAAACTCACAACACCATATCACCCCCAAGCCAATGGTCAAACTGAGGTCACTAATCAAGAGATTACAAAAATTATAACACACACCATTAGAAAATACCAAAGGAACTAAAGCACCAAATTAATTGATGCCCTTTGGGCCTATTTCTCAACATGGAAACTTCCCATAGGTTATTCTCCTTATGAGCTCATGTATGAAAAACTACCAACATTTCCCATCCAATTCGAGCTTCGTACACTCTCTACAGCCTGTGACCTTAACTTGAATCTAAGTTTAGCATAAAAAGAATGATTAATGAACCTCAACTTGCTAGATGAAAATCAGTTAATGGCCCTGTAATACAATGAAACACATAAAGCATTCAACAAGAAACACCATGACCTCAAAATAAGAAAAGGCAAGTTTCAACCAGGAGACAAGGTCCTTTATTGGAATCCTGCACATGTACCCCAACGAACCAAATTTTAAAAATTATGAGAAGTACCTTACATTATTCATGAAACCTTTTCATCTGTGGCCATGATTATCTATAAACCTAATAGCCTACACAAGAAACAATTAGTTAACATCCAACAAGTGAAACCTTTCCATGAGCCCAAGCCAACCAATTCAACAAAGACCTTGACAGATGGAAAACCACGCTCCATCTTTTGAATCTTCCCCTTCCAACTTAGTCATGGGGGAGATGGCCACCTATACTAACACTTTACATGGATCCTCAGTCTTTTAACTTTTTTATTTTATACATTTTTGGTTTTACAACATTTTTTTTTATATTCTTTGTTTTACATATTTGTGTTTTTCAGGTTATTGATCTTTTCTTAGTTTTTTGTTTTACACCATCATTAATATAGTTGATATTTATTGCATAATATTTTACTTCTTTTATATTTTCTTGTGTTTGATATGTTGCTCTACACTTTCTACTAATAAGGTGTTAGGTACAATGGTAATGTGCTACTCAATGGTGGTATGTTTCATTTGTAATTTGATTGTTGATGTCTAGGTTCTGACTTTGAATGTCGTTACTGATGACTAGGACATGGTTTCTTTTCATGTAACAGGTAGTGAGTCCACATCATCCACCCATCCACATACTCTATGATTTTCCTTATTTTGGAAATGTGTAGTTCCTTCTTCATTAATGCAACTTTAATAAATTGATAATTTGTGTAGTTTTTGGAATTCGGAAGGAATCAAAGGATTGGACAGGGTGTGGCTTCACAGGGATGTCGTATTTTTCATGCTTTTCTGTTTTCCTATGTGCAGGAGTGTTCTTGTGAGCTTCTCACCATTCTGTGTCATTCCACAATAGGAAGTCAAATAAGTCCTTGCATGGTGTGGTCCTCATAAAAAAAAGAGATGAGGATTCAAAGCACATCCCTTGGATAAAATAAATGCAAAAATGCATGGGTCTTTGCATGGTGTGGTTTCCATTCAAAAAAAAACATGAGAATTCAAAGCATACCCCTTAGACCAAATAAAAGGGCTATAAGAATTAGTTATGGGTCTTGTCTTGTCTCCTCTAACTAAGGCCCTTTCTTACTTCCTACTTTCTCTCCACTTTGGAATGGTGGTTGTTTTGTGGGAGCATTCTTGTATCTCAGGGTATGGACTAGCCTTAGAATGTTAATGCAAAGTCATTGAAAGTGGTTGGTTTTGGTTTAGACTAAGGATGGATCCTACCAAGTCATTTAATCACAAACTCCACAACATACTTCATGTGACCATAATTAGGAACTCCATTGCATTCTCTCTATCATCCATTTATGCTTTTCATGCCTCACCTCACTACCGGTTTCATGTTTTAATTCAATTTTCTTGTTTGATATGTTAGGTTTCTTAGTTAATTACTTTCAGGTTTTTGTACTTAACTTTCTGTAACCATTAATCATCCATGGAGCCCATGGACTCCTTGATTTGAAGTTATTCAAGGGCATAAAAGGCCTATGCCTGCTTTGGGGAGAATCCAGTTGCATATCTTTTAGTGTGGTTAAGTTAAGTTCTTTACCCTTAGACATTGTTACAATCAAATTTTTTTATTTAGCCCATTCATGCCATCCAATTGTACAAATCTTCATAAATATTTTTAGTGAAATTATTCTTTTTATTATTGTGAATTTTTATACCCTCTTTCTAGTATTCCTTGTGTTAAGCTTTTTCTGAATTTTATGGACTGCTTCTCTTACTTAACCCATTCATCAATCTTTCCACTAACACTATCAAGCAACCAATCTATCACAATCATAGCTTGGCTAGATAAAATCACCGATGAGATAAAGCATTTAGCCATTATCTGTTATACTTTATATACTAATTCTTGATTTTGTTGTGATTGCAGTGGAGAGCATGGACTGGAAGTAGGACTATCTTCACCAAGGAGAATGTAACAATATCACTCATGGGAGATTGTTCAAGACCATTGGATCTTTTCTACCTCTCCCTCATTCTTCTATTGTCAAGAGGAGTTGGATGTTCATTAGATCTAAGGATGTTCTTTCCTGTTGCCATGAACACCCAATTTTGTACACACTTGTAATGTTGTAGGCTTGGGAACTTCTATATTTGTCACTCTGCATGTCAATCTAATAGTCCACACCTCCTAATATACTTTGTAAGGGACTTGTTCCTCTTCTATACTTGAGGATGATTTTTCATTCAGTTTTGGGGGTATGATAAATCATGTTTTTTCCTACACTCTAATATCAGAGTGGCTACGATATTAGGTACACAATATTGGGTACATGATATCACAGCCCAAGATGTGATATCATACATTCAATATCGCAAGGTTACGCTCGGGTCTATAAATACATCGCACTAGCACATGATTTAGAGTAGTTTTTGGCAATCAAGTAGAAAAATTCTTGTAGTTTGTTCATTTGAGAGTTAGAATATTTTCAAAGTCCCTGCAACAAGAGATCTAAGTGTGAACAATCTTTATTCAAGCATTGATGTACCTGAACACACCATTATGTTGGCAATAAAGATGAACTCTTTGATTCATCCTTGTAGCACTTGAGACTTTCTTTCTTATGCATTTATATATTGTGATTTCATGCAATTTACATTAATGTTGTTCATGCAGTAATTAATTTTAATTAATCAAGAAACTCATTAAAATACACAAGCACGACCCCTTCAAACATACATGTGACACTTGGTAGCTCAGAAATGATTAGCGTTTGACAACCCAACAGTGTTTACACAAAGTTTAGGATGTGTCTAGGAAGTGGGAATGGTTACTTGTGTTAGGATAGAGTAGATCATAGTTTACTTAGCATTTAATTACTCTGACTTTCATCAACACCTGTGATTTGTATGGTTGGGTGTAGGGGCACCTCTCCGCTCATCAACTATCAAGGGGTTTATCTCCTTACAATTTGTTTTAGGGGAGCAATTCACATAACTACCAATTTTTTAGTGGTGGAGGAGATGCCATGGTTTAACCTTATCATGGGAAGACCTTTGTTGGCTCAATTACAAGCCATCTCTTCACCTATCCATCAATAGATTGACCTTTCTTAGGAGGGAGGTGAAATCATCATTCATAGTGATAATTTGATTTCCCTGGCTATGAACAATGTGAACATAGAGTAGGGGGTTTGAAGTGGAGCTTCAGGAGAAAAGTCGAATTCCATCAACCCAAGAGAGAGAAGTAAGCCGAAAACAACAATGATGGGCAATGAGATGTGTCATGGGATGAACTCCCTTTTAACATCATTAGTGAAGGGGATAGTAAGTACAAATGTGTGCAAAATAGGCCTTATACATTTCCTAACATTTCAAAGATTAGAAAGAGTCTGCACAAGTAATCTACATCTCTACTCCTTCCATGCTATGCACTCCTAACCTTTATAACCACGTGTACCATAACCATTTAGCCTAACTTTTCTCCATATTAACTAATTATGCCTTTTTCAACGTTTTATTCTACTTCTCATGCATATAGCCTAGAAGTGTATTTTATTTACATTTTTATTTATTATGGCCTTCTTTGTTTCTTTACTTTACTTATTCAACATGTTATAAACTAAAAAACCATAAAAATGTTAAAACAAAAAAATCACCAAAAAATATGAGCTTATTTTTAACATGGCCTACCATGGCCTTAAATTGGAAAAATAGCATAACATGATCCTCCATGGCCTAAACCTAGCAATGCAAATAATCACATAACATGGCCTACCATGGCCTTAAATTGGTAATGTAACATGACCCACCATGGCCTTAAACTAGCAACATAACATGGCCTACCATGACCTTAAACTAGCAAAAAAATGCACCCTATGCTTTCCATGGCCTTAAATCGGTAGTGTAACATGGCCCACCATGGCCTTAAACTAGCAACGTAACATGGCCTGCCATGACCTTATATTGGCAAACCAATGCAACCTATTCTTGGCATGGCTTAAAACTATCAAACATCTCTTTTATTCTATTTACATTTATCCTATAATTACATTTATTAGTCATTTAACTTTATAACCAAAATCATTAACATAGTCATTTACAATGTTTATAACACTAGAACAATATATATAGCCAAAGATAAAACCAAATTGTTTTTTCAATTTAAAGTGTTTATTTCATACATAGTTGTGGCCACATGGTGTGGCAAAATGTCAAAAAAGTAATAATAGTCATAGTCTTGGCTAATAACATCCATCAACATAAAAATAAAAACAAATAGCCAAAAAGCTAAAATAAACATTTGGAGGGTGCTAAGGGACATCTAAAGGAGGAAGTGGTGGATCATCCCCACCTTTACTACTAGGATGACTAATGTCTCCTAATCCCTAAAACACAACAACACATAGCCAATTAGTAATCAATAATAAAAACTATAACTTAAACAAAACCATAACTTAAAAATAAAATTAAAACATAAAATACATCAAACCTATAGGGAATCTAACTCCATGACTTTTAGGAGTAGATGTTGAAGGCCATTCTCCAAACGATGGAGAATTTGGTTCTCTATCATATTAGCCAAATAAATATCCTCAAAATCAACACCAATGAGGATGCTAGTCCTATCTATTGTGATCTAAGTAGACGGTTATCAAGCAATAGTGGTTGTAGAGGTCTCACTTGCAATAGTGGTAATCTGAGTATGGAATTTCTCAAACGTAAAAGTGCTCTCACAGAGTTGGTAAGCACTCTTCACCTAGGTCCCCTAGATGAATAGCTCTCTCTTACACCATTCAACTAACTCCTCTTTGAGCCATTTTAGGTAAGCCTCTTGATTAGCCTTATACTATTATTTATGATTCTTTTGTGACCTAGCCCACTCTAGGATCCAAGTGTATTGATCTTTCCAATCCTCAAAATTTTGGAAGATAAGGCCCATCTGCATCCACTACTTCGCCATCTTATGGGAGAGCACTACCTTATCCTGGATGGCATGCCAGTAGTAGGACCACATGATCTCTTTGGTCTACAATTTTCCTGAGTTAGACATTTAGGGCTTCCACAAAGGCCTTACGATCCTAGAGGTCTTTGATCACCTTCTCCTAGCATTGATTTCTCTCCCTTGAGGCCACAACCTACTCCTAGAGGAATTTTTTAAAGCTCTCTAGCTCCCATGAAATTTTTTCACATGACATTGCTAGATCAGTAGCACTCTCATACATCTATAGGGGTACATTAGAGACATTAGAGGGAAACTTCGGTATGGAGTCAATTTCCATGTCTTGGCTGGGGTTCCACTCCATAAATGGCATTGTAAAAATATAAAATACAATCATAAACATAGTTTACAACCTAAGAAATTCATAACATAAACATAACCTATAACATAGCAAAATGACTAAAGCATAGAAAATAAAGTTCTTACCTATCTCAAGTGCAACTTGTTGCAACCAATCGATGATGTCCTTAGTCATCCCATGCATGAACTCTATCTTGTGTGGGACCTCTACCCATGGTTTCACATGAAATATACTGACAAGGGCCTACACTAGTGGCTTAGGAACTATTGTAAGCATAATAATCATAGAATGACTAGGATAAAATTCAAACCTTAAATAATAGAATATAACAAGAAGTGTTAAGACATGTGCATACTTGGCATCGCCTCACTAAATAAGACATCCAGATCATCTATATCTACATTGGCTAATCCTTCAACCTCATGATGTTGTAAGAGTGCCTCCTCTACATACCTTTTTTCCTCCTTCATGGTAGCTTGGGCTACCATGACTTGACACTTACCTACAACCATAGTACATAAAATCGACTAGCACATGAAACCATAACATAGCCATAAGTCTTAAAACATAGAATAGCCAAAACATAGATAAAACATAGTTGTTATTGTCTGATGTGATGTCTTAAGCTTCTTCTGGATGGGTTTCTTTGATGCTAGTGGTGCTTCCTCTATGGGCCTCTTGAGCCTAGCCCTGGTTTCCCCTTCAACTTCTCTACATAGCCATTTAGTATCCATGACACTTGCTGGAATCATGAGAGGCTTCTCCCCTATGCTATTAGGGGATTCACACTACCTACCACTAAGATCCTTGGTGGTAACAAATAGCGAATCATCCATCTCATTTGGTGGGTCCTAGGCTTGCATATTTGGATAAATGTGCTTTATCCAAGGCCTACAAAGCTAGTTTGGGTCTTGGGCAACCCATCATCCATTCCTCCACACTGCTAAGAACTTCACAAACCTCTTCAATTAACTTGTAAAAAATGCAAAATGCATGTGCATTATGGTAGAGGTATCATCATAGAGTTTGAAAATTTTACCCTGAAGCCCAATAGTCAAAGCAGTCACCCAATTGAATATGATACCATCCATCATGACCCTCTTAAAGATCCACCCCTACACGATGTTGATTACCTTCTTTTGTGATTATAGGCTAGAAAATTTATGGGACCTGAACAAAGGATACAATGCCTTTTTAGGATTCATGAGGTTGTCCATGAAAATCTCAAAGTAACCTATGCTAGCATCAAGCCACTCCAAAATTTTCTCATGATGGTCCACTTCCTTCACTATTCAGGTGGCAACCTTTGCCTCATCAACAAGGATACCAAACAAGTTGCAAAAGGTGTTCTCATTGATGGCTATGGTAATCAACATGCCTCAAATGGTGGTGTTGAAATGATTAAATTTTCTATTGAATAAGTCAATGACATGTAGCATTTCTATAGCGAGGATGAAAGGAGAAGGTACCATAAAAAATCAAGAAAACTTGCACACTCAATGTTTTCTTGAATGTCTCTAGGCACCTATCCCCTTAGCCACTCCTATGCTGGTATTAGCTCACCAAACTTCAAGATGAGGGTATCCTCATGATGTCTTTAAAATTGATAAGATGACATCAATATAGGTGGAAAGTCCTGCAAGGAAACAACCAAATGTTTAGCATTAAAATAGGTATGTTTAATAACTAGTGAAAATCATAGAACACTTAAAATGTTGGTGATCATAAAACATTAAATGTTACAACTCTTACATTTATCTTTCTTCTTCTTGTTTAGTGTGATTTGAGTAGAGGTCCCAATTGCAAAGGGCTAATCCTGGGTGCTCCTGGAGTCCACCCACCAGTTGTGTATCGTCATGTTGGCCAGACACTTCTTGTAGATAGGGTCAAATTTCTTAGTATATCCATCAAAGTTTCCACTTAGTATGCACACAATAGTCCTAATTTGGGGGGCCCTTGGTAAATACATCTAAGGCAATTTGAGCAACCACCAAGGATTGATCATTAGTGATTAAGCCTTGATCATTAACCCTATACCTGCAAGAAGGTCATAAACCCAATAAGTGAGAAAAGGTAATTTAACCAACTATACTTTGGCATAGTCTAAGTCTCCATGAGGTAGTGTGCGCTAATCATGTCTGCCAATTTCCCTATTTCTGAGGTGGTGGATCATCAATGATGAACTTTTTGATTAGACTAGATTCCTAGGACATCAATGTCTCCACTATGACCCTGGCCACATCTATAATCAAGTGTGACTACAACATCACACTAAAATTCTATAGGATATAGGTAAGGAATTCCCTTGCCCTTATCTAGAACCACAATGAGACATTGTCCAAGGTCATATCAAGCAAAGGGATGTTTTCCTTAGTGTGACTGATGTAGCATAAAATTCCCATTAACTCAACAATGATAAATATGGGCTTCAAGAAGACCTTGCATGGAAAAGCAAAAATATCATGACCAATCAAAATTTCTTGACAAGTTTGTAAAAACATCCTAGTTGGTAGTGAAATTAGCCCCTATAAAAAGCTCTAAGGTGTTTATTTAAGTTTTTTCAATAAATTCATAACAACATTATTACAAATTTTCATAGCCTTATACATCATAGCCAAATCTATATAGCCTAGATAGCACATCAATCAACACATAACCAAATTTAGAATCTAGAAAATAGCCAATAGCATGAATGCTACCAAAAATAGTAAAAATTTCTTATGACCTTCAAAACCAAATTTAGAGCATTAAAAACATTCTTAGACCTCCCCAAGGGAATGGAAGTTGGTAAGAGAAAACTCCAACTATGTCAATAACATCCATCTCCAAAGGGGTAAAGTGCTACAACCAAAATTTAGTGTTATTAACATAGCATATATCAAAAAGTTATTAAAAATCCATCCTAGCTCCAATTTTAGTGATTTCATCATGGAAGGAATCTTGAAATAATGAGCCTTTTAACCATGGACATTAAAATTAGAAAAAAAATCATATTTACATAAAACATGGCCAAAAATAGTGAAATCATAGCCATCAACATAAACCCCCTTTTGCATAGGGTTGGGAAAAAGTTCATCAAAAATTTGTTTGAGCTCCAAACAGAGTGATTCCACAACTGTTTAAAATATTGAATCAAGGCCTATGCACCCACACTAAAAAAATTTCAACTTCCTTACCATTTATTTAGAAAAAATTCATTAATATAGATGAAAATTTGAAGATAGTACAAACCACTTTTACACAAGTTTAGTAAGAACTTCATTAAAAATTTATTTAAAATCCAAACAAAGTGATTCCACATCCATTGGAAATTTGAAACCAAGAACCATCAAAATAAAAAAAAAAAATAGCCAAAATCCTTGCTATCTACTTATAAAAAAATTAGTGAAATTACATGAAATTCTAAAAAATGGCACAAAAACCTAACTAAATAACCTAATTGAAACAACCATAACTCTATTAATTCACATCCAAATCAAATGAAACCATAGCCATTGGAAATATTAAGTATAACCATTAAAAACCCATAATCTTATATTTTGCAAAAATATAGCTATTTTCTTAACAAAAAATACACAACATTGCTTGCTTTTTTTCATCAAAAAAGCACCAAAAATCACAAAATCTAACTTAATATAGCCATGAAACTAAGCCAAAACAGCCAAAACAAATTATACCCATTTAAAAACACACCAAAATAAGGGGTTATTATTTCATTGGAATTATATTTTTATGAACATAAAAGCCTAGATCTAAGAAAAATGACCATATTCCCAAAATTTATGGAAAAAGCATGAAAATAACAAGCCTATTTTCAAAAAGTCAAATCTAACAAAGAAAAAATGGAAAAATAATCCTAGATATGCATAAAAATCCAAAAAAAAATGAGGTATTATCTCATTGGAATTTCATTCTTTGCCCTCCCTTAGCATAGATATGACAAAAATGGCCATTCCCTAACTAGAAAAAATAAGAAAAGTGGCTAGAAAATTGGAAAAAATGGCTAGAATGACCTACCTTGGGGTGCCCATAGAGGATTCCTAAATGGATATGGATCTAGGAAGTCTAGATAAGTTTCTATCATTCTCATCTACCTTCCAGATCTATGAATTCTTGCTCTTTCCTACATGTTGTTTTGGCACCATAGTTACACCAATGTTGGGAATCTTTGAAATTTGGATTGGATGGAGGTTCTAAGCTGGCTGAAAGGAAGATTTGATGATTCCACACTAAAAAAAGATGATTTTTGCATCAAAAAGTCTTTTCTTGGGTTCTCCTTCAATGTTTTGTGTGTGGGAATGATAATTTTTGATGGTTGTATACAAAATTTGACAATAAAACCCAATCTAAACCTAAATGTCCACCTTCAAACCCCTGATGCAAATTTAGTTTACCATAACTCAAAGTGCACTAAATTACAAGGGGAGAAATTTTTTTTCATGTTGGGATTAGTGGGAGATAACTTCAATTTTTAAAATTTTAAATTTTGAGTAGTGGACCCCACAATACACCTTCACTCTTAGCCTAGAAACATCATCAATGCTGATTTTTAATCCCTTAGATACTTAGAACCATGTTCAAGCCTTAACCTCCATGCATCCACACTGGAGATACCATGCCTATCATGGATATATGCCTCCCACCTCCTAGAACCCTTAAAACCTTACTTTCTCACAATTTTTGGTAGCTATAACTTACCTTTTCAACCTCAAGCACTTAAAAGGGGTTAGACCTTACCAAAAGTGGACACCTTGGGTTTCCATCCTGGGGCAACACTACCCATCATGGAAGAAGGGGGTAACATCCATTCGTATCCACAACACCCATATAGCCCATGTTTAACCCCCAAAGTAGGTCCACATGACCTAGAATCCTTCCAGTAACCTCAAACAGCTTCAAAACCTTATTTAATATAGATGAAAGTGCTCAAAACCTAAGGATTTGGTAGTTCCACACTAAGGGAGTCCTCATCAATGCTAATCATCCCAACTCCAACACAGATGGATGGGGGATAACCAAAACTTCCTAAATCGACTTCATTGTAGTCATTTTTCAAGCCTAATACTCCCTCACAGCCTATGGTAGCCTAGTTTGATATTTAAACAAATAAATTTTCACCCATAACTTGTTCCATGCTAGTAAACCCCCCTCCATGCTACCCAACATGGAGCCAACATGGAAACCCAAGGGGTATGCAATAAAACATCAGTTACAACCTAAAATAGCCAAATGACCTACTTTAGTGATCCTTGGACACTACCAGAACCCAATGGAGTTTCTGAATGCCTCAAAAGTAGTAAAAAATGAAATAAAACTATCATCCCCCTCTCATTCACTCTAGGGCCATCATTCCCAACATGGAATAAGTGGGTTTGATTGCATGGAGCACCAAGAAGTATCCAGACTGGTGAATCTTAATACCAAGTATTGGCCATTGACACCAACAACCTCGAAAGCTAACATCCATGGTTGATTGGTTGCCAAACTAGCCTAGATCTTTTATTCTTGGTTCATCTACACTGGGTAAGACCTCTTCCACACTGCCTAGCATGGAAATAGTAGGAATGTGGCTAGGAAGTTTAGTGGAAATCTCAAATGTATGAAAACAATGTCAAATGGACTTGTGCTTGTACCAGAACCTTGATAGCCCTTCTAGAAGCCATCCTTAATGGTAAAAATCAATCCCCTAAGGTTCTTCCATAGTAGGGAGAACTTCATCTATGGTGATCATCCTAGCCCTTATGTGGATGAAGGGGGGAAAGCCATAACTATTAAAGTTTACATAGAAACTGACTTTCGAAAGTAACCCAATCCTTCTGGAAGCCACCAGACTTTTAAAAGGTTACTGAAACACCCCAAACTTGTTTCCTTTGAAGTCTCCATGTTAATGGGGATCCTACCAATTCTAAGCATCCCAACCCTAGTGTGGATGAATGGGGAGAATTCTAAAAACCACCTAACAACCCTTGAAATAACCAAAATTTGACCATAGGCATCATCAATCAACATTAGTAGCCCTAGAGACCCACATGCATGGCTAGAAGTGACAACAAATAGTGAAAAATAGAGCCCCCTAGTTCTTCCATGCTAGGAGCCAACTTTTCCATGCTATCCAACATGAAAATAGGAGGGTAAACTAAAGATGACTCAAAAATAGCCCTTAGACACTTTAAACAAATACCAGATAGCCTTGTGTGTAACCCCTAGGACCATGTTTTCACCTTCTAGAGCCCTCAAAACCTACAAAGTTGATTCCAAGTAGTCAAAAAATTTTCCCCCTTGATCTTCCTAGATAAATCCATGTTAGCACCCCATCCCCAACATGAAAAAAAGGGATAAGTCCAAAAACCACTTAGGAACATGAAATTTACCAAATTTTAACCTAAAACCCTAGACCTTGACCGTGGTATATCTAGGAAGTGACATGCATAGTTAATTATGATCTATTTACTCTAGATCTAGTATTTTTCTTTCATCCACACTAGAGAAGGCCCCTTTCATGCTAGGCTACATGGAAATAGGGGGTGAATCTTCCTTTCCACTTTTGATGACAAGATGACACTTTTGGAGATCAAAAATCTATGCCAGAGATGCCTAGGACATCATAGCCTTAACATTATGCTTGTTTAACTTCATTTTGACCTTAAAAAATCATTCCTACCAATCTCCCACATTGGAGCAACTCTCCCAATGTTGAAACAGAGGGATGAAACCTTAGATACCCTTAAATGATCCCTAAACATGGCCAGAATTAGCCAAAAACTTGGAAAATCATGACCTATAAGCCTAGGAGCCTAGGAACTTAATCGATGTTCTTTCAAACCATCTCAAAATCATAGAATAAGTGCACCCCCATTCTTCCACATTAAGACCACCATGCTTAGTGTGGAAAAGGGAGGAAGAAACTTCAACTTCTTTTGGCACTCAAAACCAACTCAAATGACCTCAAAATGAAGTTAGGGGATGCCCAACTCCTAGATCTAGGTTCTAATTTCTAGTTTAAGCCCCCCTCCATCCACGTTGGCCAATGTGGAAATAGGGAGATGAAGTTTCAAAACCTACCTTTTAGCCTTTACTGACCTCTAGAGTGCCTAATTTTGAAAAATATGGCCCTGTGCACACTTGGGAAGGCACTAGAACCTCAATTTTGGACCTCTGGATGCCCCAAAACATACTTTCCTTAGTTTCCACACTGAGGATCACTCCTTCCATGCTAGCGAGTGTGGAAATAGGTGGGGTCCAATGTGGAAGCCTCAAGACTCTAGATTTTTAGGTCTAAACAGCCTTGACTAGCCTTGTAGCCCTAAACCATGGCTTTCTAATGCCTAAAATGGTAAAACCTAACCCTTTTCAACCTATATTAGCCACGTTTCATCATATGTAGCCTTTTTTACTTGATTTAGCCTTATTACATGATGTTTCAACTTGTTTTTGGTCCTATGTTGTATTGTTAAATTTCTTGACCTGGTATAGCCTTTACATAGCCTTATACTTTCTTTATTTGCCTTATTATAGAATTATTTACCTTTGAATAGCCTTTGATCAGTATCAAATAGTGGGTTTTGACCTTCCCTGACCACCATTTGGCACCATGTGAACATAGTCTACTAAGACTCTAAATTGGCATCATGGCCCACTAAGGCATAAAACTAGCAAAACTATGATCGTTGTTGACCATTTGTAGCCTTATTACTTGTACTTTCCTTTGTTTAATCTTTATTTGTCCCTTATTGCACTTTTTTTACTTTTTTTTACTCTATTTTTGATTATCTTGTTTGTATTAGAATAGCATGTCTTTACATAATTTTATGGCATTCTAGCATTTTTTCTATTCACATTTACCTAGGTGTCACTTAATATGCTTTTGGTTGACATGTAGGACTAAAGCATTAGTACATGAAAGTAGATTAGTTTTCCTTTGCACCTACATGGACCTCATAGTAATGTAGAATGGTATATCAACCTTGATTGCCTAGATCTTAAGCTTGAGAGTCTTGTTGACCACATAACCTCTATTGAGAAGCCTTTAGAATGACCTAGAAACATAGTTAAAACCTTTAACCTTGAGGCTAGGAACATAACTGAAGACTCTTTGGTTGAGGCTCTTGTCATAGCACACAGTGGTAAGGAGAAAACCCTTAAACTAAGTTCCTCACTAGAATCTCGAGAGGCTCAAGACATTGCCAAGGTCCTACAAGACAACGTTAAGGTTTTTGGCTGGTCATATGAAGATATGTTATGCCTAGATCTATACCTAGTGCAACACAACATCTACTAGATCCTAACATTAGTCCGATTAAGCAAAAAGTGCACAAGATTAGACATGATTTGGCCTTGGCAATTCATGATCAGATCTCAAAGCTCTACCAAGCCAATTTCATTAGGGATGTCAACTATAAAATAGAAGTCCAACATAATGGTAGTCCCTAATAAAAATGGGAGTATCCATATTTGCATTGCTTTTTGAGATCTAAATAAAGTGACTATCAAGGA
Organism: Gnetum montanum; assembly: GCA_015680685.1. NCBI lineage: Eukaryota > Viridiplantae > Streptophyta > Gnetopsida > Gnetales > Gnetaceae > Gnetum > Gnetum montanum. Next base: position 404,135 of record MNCI01007659.1, read on the forward strand.
TGACTTCCCTTTTTCTAGTATTGATCAACTTATCAATATCATGGTTGGACATGCCTTGTTGTCCTTTATGGATGGATTCTTAGGATACAACCAAATTAGGATCAACTTACAAGACCAACTTAGCATGACCTTCATGAACCCTTGGGGTGTCTTTTGCTATACTATGATGTTCTTTGTCCTTAAAAACACAAGCAACTTACTAGAGATCCATGACCTACATCTTCAGTGATTACATGATTGATTTGCTCAATGATTATGTGGATGATATAACTATTAGTCCAAAGTTTCCTATCTTGTGCTTAAATGATTTCTTAAGAATGTGCTTAGGTTCAATCCTAAGAAATATGTCTTTGGTGTCAATCCCAGTAAGATGCTTGTCTTTATAGTATCTAAAGTACCAATACGTGTTGATCCTAATAAGGTTAAGGCCATATCCAAATTAATAGTGTCTACTAACCTTAAGGAGCTTCAGGGACTACAAGGTAGATTACAATTTATCTATAGGTTTATCACTAGGCTTATAGGTAAGATACAATCCATGCAACACTTGCTTAAAAAAGGAGTTCACTATGAGTGGATGGTTCAATGCTAAGATGTCTTTGAAAACCTTAAGCAAGATTTGGCATAATTACTAACAGTCTATCCTCTACAAGAGGATAAGCCTTTTTTACATTTACCTTACTATCTATGAAACATCCATTGCCTCTATACTCTATCAAAAATGTGATGATGGAGTAGAGATGCAAATACACTACCTTAGTCATGCATTAGTTTCCCAGGAGACCTGATACGTTGAAGTGAAGAAGTATTGTCTAGCACTAGTATTGTCATTGAAGAAGTGGCAAAGATAACATGCTCAAAGTCATAAAAACCAATATCTATGAAAGTAGCTAAATAGCCTAATCGAAATCCATAGTCATGGATCTTAACCTTAATTACATCTCTCAATCCTCAACCAAAGGTCATTCTATAGCCATACAAACTCATAGTATCACTTGTTGATGACCAAGCAGTTGTAGATCTTGAGTTCCTTGATGAGAATATTAACACTATTAGCCAAGTACTTGAGGGTCATGAGATGGTCAAGCACTTTGATAGAGCTTCAATTGCCCATGGGGCCAGTGCTGCTACCATCATAACATACTTTTTTAGTAAAATTTGATCCTTTGCCTATTGTTTTGAGTTTCCATGTACCAAAAACATAGTAGAGTATGAGGGTTTGATTGGAGGAATAATGGTAGCTTGTGACTTATGAATTAGACACTTAATGATCAAAGGCAATTCACAACTTGTCATTAACCAAGTAACCAAGGTTTATGCATGTAAAGTCAAACATTTACAACCTTATTACAACCTAGGTAAGCAATTGGTACAATAGCTTATTGACGTTGATATCCAACACATACCTTGAAATTAGAACACCATTGCTAAATCAATAGAAACTTTAGCCCTTAGGGTGATGCTAAATGTGTTTAGTAAGTTATCCATCTTAACCATGGACTATGCTATCCCCATCACGTAGAATGCTTTGGACACCTTTATGACCATAGTTAACACTACTCTTGCTAGGGAATGATATGATGATATAAAATTTTACCTTATGCATGGTGAATATTCACAAGGCTTGAATACACAAATGATCGAAGTAGTATGTCATCGTAACTAATAACACATTATGTTGACAGTCCTTTGATGGTTTATTATTAAAGTGCTTTAGTAAAACCAAAGCTAGAATAGTCCTATTAGAGGTTCGCAAGGGTATTTATGAGGGACATAGAGGACCTAGAGCTATGACCTCTAAGATTATATGCTTAGGATATTATTGGCCCCATATGGAAAGTGATTGCTTGTAGAAGGTAAAATGTTATGACATGTGCCAATGACATAGCAACCTCATACATGTATCATCAACTGATTTTCACATAAGTCAAATAACTTAGTCATTTCAACAATAGGGGTTAGATATCATTGGATTGAAAATGCCTATAAGTCTTCAACAAGGCATAGCTTCATTATCATCATAACCAAATATTTTACTAAGTAGGTTGAAGCTATTCCACTAATAAAGACTACATCTAAACAAGTTTGTAAATTTCTCATAGAAAACATTGTAGCCCATTTTGGCATACCTATGACCATAGTTATAGAAAATGGATCACAATTTAGTAGTGAGGAGACAAAGGATTTTTGTCATGACCTGGGCATTAAGCATTCCTTCTCATTTCCTTATTACCTTCAATCCAATGAACAAGTAGAAGTAAGCAACAAGACCATCATCAAATTTCTCAAGAAGATGCTCAACATCAGCAAGCGAAAATGGCATGAGTAGCTTGTTCTTGCACTTTGGACCTATCATACAACTTACTGTATAGCCACTAATGTAACACCTTATAGCTTAGTTTATGGTTTTGAAGCTATTTTACCTCTTGAATTACATGTACTATTACTTCAGGTGACCTTGATCAACTTCATCAATGATGAGCAAAGCAAGGAGTTGTAGACAACGAACCTGGACTCAATGGAGGAGTAATGTATGCAAGAGCTTGCTCACATCAAACACTATCAAGAGAGGTAGAAATGGAAACACCATCATAACTTAACCAAGTGTAAGATCAAGGAGGGTGAAATCATCCTCAAAGCCATCCATGAGCATGCAAATAAATTCTTAGCCAACTAGGAAGCATCCTTCCTTGTCACTAGAGCCTACAGTAATGGAGCATTCAAGATAGATAACATTGATGGGAATGAGTTGGCCAATTTAGTTAATCATTCCTATCTAAATTCATATTGCATGTAGCTCACAATCATTAGTGTAACAACCAAAAATTTCAACAACTAGAACACCAAGGTCCATGGCTAGGACACTGAGGTCCATGGGCACATAGCCTAACCCTAAATCTGTCCAAGGGCCTACTAGAGGTAGAGATGGGGTGCCCTCAATGGTCTAGCCAATTGAATAGGGATTTACCAGATGCAATAGGCATGCATGATGGTTAGCTACAATGCTAATGCGAAATGGTGTTAAGTGTGCAAGTGGTGTTTGTAGTGTCACCAGTGTCAACAAGGTTGAGCATAGTTAAGTGTTTTGGTAAACTGGGTGGTGTTAATGCATGTAGACTACTACCCCAAGCATAGTTTAGGTGTGGCTATGAGGTAAAATAATGAAAAATGCAAGTGCTAAAAATGCAAAGAAAGAGAGAGAGAAACTGAACACCACCCCAAATGGGGTTGAGCATAGTTAACACCAAAAGGGGTTAGAAGGTACATGGTGTACAATAGGAATAATGGACAGCATAGTCATAGTCTTCGGGGTATCTGGCTATTAAGACTAGCATTCCATCAAGGTTTCTATGTTTCCTAAGTTTGCCACCTCTATGTACCATTGGCTGCAGTGTTCTGGTGGACTGTGATGGTTTGCAGTGGTCTACGACTTCACCAATATGCCTTTGGTCTTCTCCCAAGAACTTCTTAGCTTTTCTCACACTAAAAAATTAGCCAATTGAATTTTTTTCCAACCCTCAAAACTTTAAGGGCACTAGTATTTATAGGTTTAGGATTAGTATAGAATGTGGGATGATTTCCATGTGGCAAAGGGGATGATTTGGACTATGCTCTTCACTATGTTGGTGGTGTTGTGCTTTTTTGTACTTTTACAAACTCTACAAGACTATGAGATTGTGACTATGCTACTAGCTACATGTGTGTGCCAAAGGGATCACAAGGTATCTAAAAAATGAAACTTGGAGACTACACTCTAGGACTACGCTCTCCACACTCTAGTGTGTGGTCAAGCATAGTTACAATTTTAGGACAAAAGTAGATACAAAACAAAAGTATCTTGCTAACTATGCATGTCAAAGGTGAGTTGGAGCTAAGCTAAATGGCATTGTTGCACTATGGAAGCTACTAGAGACTATTTTAGCTAACTACACTTGACTACGCTTTGGACTAGGGGAGAGCATAATCCCACACTTAGGAAAAAAATTATAAAAAATGGTCATCTACTAACTACACTCTGATCTAGGGGTGAGCGAAGTCTCAACACTTAGAAAAAATTTATGAAACTTGGACTTCATGCTAACTATGCTATCCACTAGAGGCTGACTATGCTCCCATCTAGGGTCAAGCGTAGTCCTAGTGTTGAGAAAGTTTGAGAAAAATGAGCTTCTTGTATACTACACTCCCAACTGGGGATGAGTGTAGTCCCAGGAATTGTTGAAACTTATGAAAACTTGTCCTTTTGTTCACACACTCTCCACTAGAGGATGACTATGCTCTAGGGTAGTGGAGAGCATAGTTCCAACACTTAGAAAAATTTTCTATAACTGGCTTTGTGTCAACACTTGGAAAAAGTTGCAAAAAATTTGCCTTCATGCTGACTACGCTCTCCATGAGAGACTGACTACGCTCTTCACTAGGGTTAGGCATAGTCTCAACACTTAGCCAAATCTATAGTTGGGATGTCATAGTCTGAATTTTGTGGTGTTTCAATCAGCAAGCGAGCCTATTTACATGGCCTACTGAGGCCCTAAACTAGTAACATGGCCTATCAAGACCTAAAACTAATGATGCCATGGCTTTTCAAGGCCTTAAACTAGTAACATGGCCTACAAGGGCCCAAAATTGGTGAAACCATGGCCTACCAAGGTCCTAAACTAGCAAAGATAGCCTACCATGGCCTAAAATGATGAAACCATGGTCTATCAAGACCCTAAACTAGCAAAGATGGCCTGTCAAGGCCTAAAACTAGTGAAACCACAATCTACCGAAGGCTTAAATCGGCACCATGGTCTACTATGATCTTAAATTGGCACCATTTCCTACTAAGGTCTTAAACTAGTATCATGGCCCACCACGACGTTAAACTAGCAAAATTAGTGACTTGGGTAGCTTAATTTTACCATTCTATATGGCCTATATGCATTGTAACATTATAACATGCTCTATTTGCTTAGTTTTCTTATCCCCTTGGAATTGTATTTGCAAGATGAAGCTTGGAGCCATTGCAAAAGGTATAACTCATTATAGTAGCAAGTCACCACATGACCTCAATGTAAAATATTAGGTAAGTCCATCCTACTTTGAAAAGAGAGCTTATACCATTTCCCTTCATCTAATACTACTCCTTGAGCCCAACCCTGTAGCCTAGTTATAACCTTCCATACCTTAGAAAGAAATGTTGGCCAATGTTTGTCATCCATGCACTATGGACATATGAAATATCTTCATCATGCTCCATCCTCAAGTTTACTTAAATGTAACACAACGCATTTAGTGGAAAATCACTAAGTCCATCAAGCATAATACATCTTGTTTGATGGAATAAACTCCAAGTCTATTAAGTATGACATAACTCACTTAACGGGAAAACTAGATCTAACAGACCTTGGCAAAGAAACCCAATGAAGGCTTCACCCCATAAAAAAGAAAAAAACATATGGAGAAGAAAACTTCTAAGAACCAATGGCCAATGAAATGTCAAAGCCTGATAACCAAAGAAATCCTAGACTGAAGTGACTCGATCCTCAAATGCACTTGTTGAGTGACCAACACTTCTAAATATGTCAGTACCATACTATAGCCATGATGTTAACATTTGGAATGAATTGTTAGCCTTTATGATCATTTTCCATGACCTCATTTCCATCTCATCATCGTAGCCTTATCCCATCATCACAAGCACTATTTGACATGGTTCAACATAACTAGATCAACATGGAGAGGGAACATTGGTGGTGGACCTGTAGTGGTATTTTGTATTGTTTGTCGATAGATCTCAAGTCAATCCTCTAGACATCAAAAAATAGGAACCATTGAAACACCACAAAAATTTTCATTTTTTAATCATTTTTTCATCATGTAGCCTTCACCCCATTAAATCCAAGGTAAAACTTCATCATAAATGTGAAGATTGTAACCCACAGTGGGCAATCTCACATACTTCATACATTTGGGATAGAAAAATGCCTCATAAGTGGTCAAATCCTCATTCTCTAAGTGAAAAAATTCACCTAGTGTCTATATTTGGGCTTAGGGGAGTCAAAAATGCCTTTTGGGATGACAAAAATGACAATTTGATGAGTTTTATGGGGGATGTACACTTTTCTACGCTGAAAACACCTATAAGGGGTAAAACCTTCCCCCTCATGGTGGAAACCTTCCCTCTCAGTCTAGAAGTTTCCCCCTAGCATGGAGACTTCACCTATAGTGTAGAACTACATGCCCCTAGCGTAGAAGAGACATGATCAAGATTTTGACACTTTAATGCCTTCAATGTTGACCATGCACCTCAATGTAGAAGATTGAACGCCCAGTGTAGAAGATCTTAATCTAGTGTAGAAGGTGTTCCCTCATTACTATTTATGATAAATTGAATGGCCATGGGGGTTTGGCAACCACCCAAATTTGGGCATCCATCTCACCTGTACAAGGTAGAAATTTGTAGCCAATTTGTTAACCAATTTGTAACAAAAATTATGGTCCAAAACCTATAAAATCAAAATCCCAACATCCTTTTGAGGTTCCACACCTTTGGAATTTTGAGCACATAACTTTTTTAGTTTTCAAAAGCTCTTGCAACCCTTGCACAACATAGCTTCTTGGAGCCTTCCAATATGGAACCCCTACAACCTTGTTATTCCCTTATTATCCCCCTAATACTTGTGGGTTTTTGGTCTCTACATTGCACTTTTGGGATTTCCAAATCCCAGCATTGATCATTTTTGCAGATAAATTCCCCTCTTTTCTCACCCCCCACCCAACAGTGACCAAAGTTGCAGATCTAAAGTTGTAGTAGAGGATGTTTGACAACACTAGGAGTAACTGAGCATCTGGATCTGGATCTGGATCTGGCTTCAATAGGCTCTAAACTCCTACCCTAGTGAATCCCATTTAGCTCTCTCACAGGCATTTCTTGTATACATTTCTAGAACCCATTCTTTATTTTTTTAAATAAAGTTCGAAAGTTTCATTTTTATGTGTAATCTACATTTTCTTTCTAATTTTATATTTGCATTTCTTTTTCTACATTACACATTTTGCGTTTTGTAAGTCCCTAGGTGATCTACCAGACTATCCAAGGTACCTCGAATTCCATTTTTCAAAGGCCTTAGGGATTTGAGGTTGAGGCTACTATGTCGAATCTTTTAATTTTCCAATGATCAATTTTTCTGATTGTAATAGTAGCCAAAGGAGTCTCCTATTGATCTTGTTGGATATTATGATGTAGATTTGGCAAGTTGTTTAGATGATTTTCAAAGCACAAGTGGAAATTACTTTTCTCTAGGATGAATCCTTTTCTCCTGGACTACTAAAACGTAACCCTTCATAGCACTTTCTATTGTAGAAGCTAAATATATCTTAGCTAGAAGTTGTTATGCTCAGCTTCTATGGATGAGAGAAACTCTTAAAGACCTAGGCATCCAATCATAATGTACGCCTATCTTTTGTGAGAACAATAGAACTATAAATATGACCAAAATTCTAGTTCAGCATTCCTACACCAAACACATTGAAATTCGTCATTACATTATACATGAACATACTCAATGGAGGCACATAAAACTAAAGTTTATTAGGACTACAAATTAACTAGCTGATGCTTTTATGAAGCCCCTTGATGAATGACGCTTAAATTCTCTATGTAAAGATATGGGAATAGGACCTTGTATTATCTTGTAAAATCTCTTGCTCTTATATCTTTTTCTTTTACTCTTTAACATAAAATTAAAAAAAAAAATCAAAAACGCAAAAACTTGGTCTATTTCTTCTCTCTTACACATGTTTAGGGTGAGTTTTGCTCCACTCAGTTTTTCCTGCTATCCAAAAAGGGGAAGAATTATTGAGATGTGCTTTCTAGTGACTAGGGAAATATTGAGGATATATGAATTCATGATTTCTAGAGACTACTAACCCATTTTCTTATGTTTTGGACATCACCAAAAAGGGGGTTATTGTTGACCTTTTTAGTATGTCAAAACCTTAAGGAAAATGGAGAACATAGAGTGTTGTGGAATGTGATGTTTTGTAGGGATAAATGAGAACTATAAGAATGACATCTACAAGAAATCTCAAGGTAGAGACTACAATGTCTCAAGAGATCTTGGATAAGAAATTTATTAGAAAAGTGGGAGCAAGTGCAAAAAAGAAGACTATAGAAAAATTAGGATGCTCCAAGGATTGAGAAGAAGTTAAATCAATAATAGGAAGCTTTGGGAAGCATAGTTCAAAAGATGAAAAGATGTCTCCTAGAAGTAGAAGACATCTTGGTCAAAGTAGAGAAATCCCAGCGAAGATGTCTTCTAAAAGTAAGAGATGCCTCCTTTCATGAGAAGATGTCTCCTCTATAGAAGAGAAGTCTCCTCAGAATTGAAGTCTATTGCAACGAGATGTCGGAATCTTAAAGAAGACATCTCCCCTCGCCATTAGATAGTCATTTCATGGATTTTGAGGTGATTTCGAAGACTTCAAGGCTATAAGAAGACTTTATTCTCTTGGGCAAAGAGCAAGTTTTTGAGTAATCAAGTGTCAACATCAAGCAATCATTGTGTACTTTATTTTTATACCTCATTGTACCATCATTTGTACTATTATAGCGATTATATTTACTATGCCTTAAAGTAAAAGGACTAGAAAATCAGTTACATTCTTTTCTTGTAATTTTTGTTTCTCTTTCTTATTATCTCACTAGGGTAGATGTGCTTCTTATGATAATGTATCGTGTTTGAGCTTGTTGGGACCTAGCTAGGTTGAGTGCTTAGTGTAGTGTCATAACACTCTGGAGCATAGCTCAATTTGTAAAGGTTGTGGGATCCTTAAAATCACATTATAAGCTTCTTATGACCTAGTCAAGTTGAGTGGATTCACAACAATGAATCACTCTGAAGTGGAGCTTAGAGCTTGTATAGGTTTTGGTACCCTTCAAATCATATTTTGAAAGGAAAAAAAGTCTAGAGGTGTCCAAGAAATCTACCCTTTGAGTGTGAGTACCCAAGTTGGGGAACCACCTAATTTTGGAAGTGGTTTTTGTGATAATTGTGTTTGTTAGGAAACTTATTCATTGGCCCCCTTCTAAGTTCAACAATCCTTAGTGACTCAATGAGCCTAGTGGCTTGAATAATATTATTTCTTTCCATCACTATTTAATGTCTCCATATTTTGATTATGGATTGAATGTTTGACTAAGTCATACTTAATGTTCTTTCTCATCTTAGTTTGTTCAATTTATGGTATTTCATGTTTTAAATCCTTTTGATTTATTTAGGAATTGAGATAGACATGTTATTATCAATTCTAATGTTTATATCTTTATTTGTTGTTCTTATGTTTTTTAATATGTATATTTAATTTATGTTGTTCAAGGTAAGTGTCTCATAACTCAGTCATGGGGGAAAGGCACATTTATGTATGTATTCTTTAGTTCTTTCCTATGTCATTCATCTTACCTATATACATGTTTAGCATTTGACTATGATTTTTTCCTTCATGTCTTCTTTGGAAATTACACTTATTATTGTTTTCATGCCTAATTTTTATAATGGTGGTTTAATAATTAAATATTTTACATGATTTTTAGCATTATTGCAATCTAACATGTTTAGGCAAGTGCACTATGCATATCTAAGGCCCATGTAGAAATTGGTCATAAGATCTTAGGCCTTAGTTTATGAACTAGTAGAAAGATAACATATATTGACTCCATTGGAAGAATACAACTAAATATATAAGTGAAAGAATTACATGCTTGGACTACAAGTTAGTGATATGCACTATGATCCGTACCCAAGTATAAGCCAAAAGATTTATTATAGATTTCCATTAATCTTGAGGCATCTTTAATCTTGTAGGTATGCTAGGGGACTCTTCTTATCAACCACCATTCCCTAACTTCTCTACTTAAAATGGAAATTTTATAATATGTCTTAGGTTAAAGTTATTTATACATTTTGTAATTCCTTTACATAAAATTTTTTATGTGTCTTGTTCCTATTTTTGGACCTTAGGTTTTAAATTCATGAAACTAGCTTTACTCAGTCATGGAGAAATGATGAGGTGTTCAATGAAATTTTCTATCTCTATTGTAAGTCATGAATTTAGAAAGTGTTTCACATGTCTTATGTTTGTAGTTCTAACATTGCCTCTCATATCACACTTTTGAATTTTGTGCATGTCTCAAAATTCTTAGGATGTTTCTAACCTCGTTCAAATACCTTAAGATCTTTTTGACATGTTCTCTTAGATTCTATATGTCTCGTAAGATTAACAATTGTAATCCTAGCATAGAAAGATGGGTGCATTGACTCCCCTACATTAGTGCATATCTTACTTACTCAAGTTTGGGCCTAGGTATTGAAATTATGATTCAATTAGCTAGGGTAGTGTTTTTAGACTACCATTAATGCCTAGGCATTGATGAACCTCCACTATTACTTTGTGAAAATGATAAATACTTAGGATAATCTCTCACACATAATTTTATCATTATCTTAGTTTTACTTGGATATCTAAGGCTTTTTGCATCTGGTTAATGCCTAGGCATTGATGAACCTCCACTGTTACTTTGTGAAAATCATAAATACTTAGGATAAGCTCTCACACATAATTTTATCATTATCTTAGTTTTACTTGGATATTTTATGCTTTTAGCATTTGGTTTGTCTGAAGAGCTTCTACTTTCTTATGTAAGTGAATTTTCTTTCTATTTTAAATGTATGTTTTGGGCTATCACTTTTACGAGTGTGCCTAGACATTGTCAGAATGCTACTAATTAGTCAATCTGGAGTTTAGTGTTTACACAGTGAATAAAGCTCATGATTTTCCCTTTGTTTCATGACTTGGATATCTTAACATATTAAAATATCACAAATATTTATTTCATTTCTATTATATTGAGTTCGAACAATTCATTCTTATTCAAGGAGGTCACAACTATACAACATGGTATTGGGCCATTAAGGTTATGACTCGAAGCCATTCATTGCTTTCTATGTGTGGTGTTATGCCTGTTCCTTAAGGGATTGTGACACATATGCATCATTGTGAGAAATATTCTTATCCCACTGGGGATTGCAATACATTTGTATTATTTATCATTTTTTCCTATATTTAAAAAATCTATAAAAATTACGAAATATAAAATTATAAATTCTTTCCTATTTCATCATGATGGTAACATGGGTTTTTGATATATGATATGTATTATAATATCTTTTATATTTACTAAATGCAACGATATATAAAATTATTCACCTCAAAATCCATGAAATGACTATCTAATGCCTAGGGGAGATGTCTTCTTTGAGATTGGAACATCTCGCTGCAATAGACTTCAATTCTAAGGAGACTTCTCTTCTATAAAGGAGATGTCTCTAAGGAGAGACCTTGTTATGTGTCTAGTTCCTATTTTTGTATCTTAGGTTTTAAATCCATGAAAGTAACTTTCCTTAGTCATGGATATTATGATGTAGATTGGGTAGGTTCTTCAAATGATTATCGAAGCACAAGTGGAAATTTCTTTTTTCTAGGATGAAGCCTTATCTCCTAGACTACCAAAAAGTAATCCTTCACATCACTTTCTATAGTAGAAGCTAAATATATCTCAATTGAAAGTTGTTATGCTCAACTTCTATGGATGAGAGAAACTCTTAAAAATCTAGGCATCTAATGAAAATCTACACCTATCGTTTGTGACAACAATAGCACTATAAATATGACCAAAAATCCAATTTAGCATTCCTGCATGTAACACATTGAAATTCATCATCACTTTATATGTGAACATACTCAACAGGTGCACATAAAACTATAGTTTATTGGATACTAGCAAAGGAAAATAATCCTTGATGGTTGCCTTATTTAGGTCTTATAAATCGATATATATGCATATACTCCCATTTTTCTTAAGGACTACCACTATGTTGGACATCCATTTTGTGTAATTAATAGCTTGAATGAAACTAACCTGATATAGTTTTGTGATTTCATCATAGACCACTAGCGTTAAATCTAGTTTAACCTTACAAAATTCTTTCTTAACTAACTTGATACTAGGGTCAAGTATGATGTTATGTCGCACTAGACATGGGTCAAGTCCTAGCATATCTTCACATGACCAAGCAAAGACCTTAATGTTATCATGGAGGATCTTGGTGATGTCTTGAGCCTGTTGAGGTTCCAATGAGGAACTTAGTTTTAGTGTTTTCTCCTCACCACTATGTGTTGTGATAGGAACCTCAACTAGAGAGTCTTCAGTAATGTCACCAGCCTCAAGGTCAAGGTTTTTCACTAGGTTTTTAGGCCATTCTAGAGGTCTCTCTATAGAGGCTATGTGATACCCTTAGGCTCAAGGTCTAAACAATTAAGTTCTATTATCTATTCAACATCATCATGAGGCCCACTTAGGCTCAAAGGAAAATTGATTTGTTTCCATGTGTTCATACTTCAATCCTACATATTAACCATAAGCACATTAAGTGACACCTGGATAACAAAATGAGTAAATACTGCCAAAATATTGTAAAGTACTTTAGTAATAATGCATGAATAATCCAAAAAATATATTTCATTAATGGTTAAGTAAGATTTAAATAAGCCCACTAAGGTTACCAGAGGTAGGTGAAACAAATGGGATGAAGGCCAAACAAGATCAAATGATGGTAGAATTAAGTCAAATGATGACAAAACTCCATTTAATGATGTCATTTAAGAGAAAAACATGGTCAAAAGAGGTCATATAAGGAGATTTCAAGTGGATAAGAAGCATCAAAGGCTAAAAAGCATGAAATGAGGCTAAACAAGGGCCAAATGATGGTCAACTATGGTCAAGTGATGACCAAATGATAGTTGAGCCCCATCAAATGGCACTCTTGATGGTTAAACAAGGTCACAATGATGCCCAATGGTATAAATTATTGTTAACTCAAGTTTTCCAAGGTCAAGTGATGCTAAATAATAAAAAAACTTTGGAATAGGGCCAAATGATGCTCCAATGACAAAAAATAAAGTCAAATAGCACCATAGGTCAAGTAATGATGGTTAACAATGCATAACAAGGTCTAAACAAGTTGAAACATCATGGAGCAAAGCCAAATATGTTAAGATGGAAAACATGTGAAAACGATGGTCAATATTGGTCAATCAGGGTTAAATTGTGCCAGTAGTGGAGGTTTACAAGGTTGATAGGTGAGTTTAGGCACTTGGTATGGCCATTTTAATGTTGTTTGAAGTTAAAAATGAAACCTCTTCTTGTGACTATGCTAGGCCCAACTAGGACTATATTGGCTAGTGTAGTTGGGATAGGCCCCAATATAGTCAATGTTAGTAGGTAGTTTTCCAAGTTTTTTATGGCCAATTTAGGGGTCTCGATGGTTTGTATGGTTGGTGCAGTGGATTGTGGTTGGTGATTGGTGAACCTAGGCATTGTTTTGATCCTCCAAAAGCTGCAAATGATGTCAAGTACTGGTGACTACATTGGGACTATGTTAGCCAACATAGTCCCAGCATAGATGCATGTGAAGAAGGTGTTTATGGGGTCATAAGGTTAGAATTTCTGCCTCATCAACTTCCTAAAATAGTGCAAGGGAATTAGGGTTATGAACTAGTCATCCAAAGGTTAGAATAAGCCATTGAAAGTGATTTTTGAAGCCATATTCCACTAGACTACACTAGTCAATGTAGTTGAGCCTGCCATCAGTGTAGATGGAGGAAATCTAGTGTTTTCAAGGCTGACATGAGGTGAAATTATAGCTAGGTAAGGTCAAATAATCTTCTAGGTTTTCAAGTCAAGTTTTGGCCTATTCAAAGTGTTGCAGTACTAGTCAAACAAACCTAGAATCATTACACTGGGACTATGCAAGCCAACATAGTCTAAGCTTACTTTAATATAGTCTAAAATGAATCTTTATTTTTGATGAAATTTGGTGATCGATCGACTAGATTCTTGGGTTCTTGGATCACTATTGTTCATGGATAGGGTTTAGACTCAAAAGTTTAATGATTATTTTAATTTTGAATTGATCATACACCCTTGGACTACATTGTCCAACATATTCCTAGCATAGTTGAGGGGTGTAGGTTAATTTTTGATGAATTTTAACTTGGTTCAAAAGCTTTAGTACTCTTTGAAGTCTCTAGTAGGGTTTTAAGGTTGAGATGATACATTGAGAAGTTTATTTGACTTATTTATGTCTTAATTTGGGATTTTCACAAAGGGACTATGCTAGCCAACATAGTCCTTTGCTTCCCCAGTGTAGTTTGAAGGTTTATGTATGTTCAAACTAACTTTGTTTCTACTATTTTATAGTTCAAAGTTATCAAAGGTCTCTAGAAGGTGTGTAGACCAAGATATGTTGATTAAAAGGTAATTTTTGACATTCGGTGATCAACCCTCACCCAACTATGCTAGGACTCTACTGGCCAGCATAGTTCAAGTCATCCCCAATGTAGTGCCAACATGGGAGTAGGGCTTGTCTCATTTTTTGCTAGGTTATTTTGCATTTAAGGCTTACCAAAGACTTTGGACAAGTGTGGAGTTTAGAGTGTGTCATTTTCAAGATTAATTTTGGCTTTTCATGTTCATCTCCTATTCAACTACTTTGGGATTACACTGGCCAACATAATTGGGATCATCTCTAGCATAGTACGAAGGTTGGGGTAGGATTTGACTTATTTTCAATAAATTTTTTGACATTTTAAGGCCATTGAAGATGATGAGAGGATGTAATGATTAAGAAATGTTAGTTCAAAGGTTACTTAAAGTATTAAAGGATTAAATTCCTCTCAACTATGCTAGGACTATGATGGCTAGTGTAGTTGAGGTGTTTCCAACATAGTCCAGGCAAGATAGATGATTTTTGATGCTTTTTGACTAGTCTTATGAAGTTCTAGAGCTTTTGGAGGCTTTAGCTATGGTTTGATGCATGGTGTAATCATTTTCGAGTAGATCGGGAGTCTAGTAAGTGGTAGAAGACATCATCCCTCTTGGGACTACATTGGCCAACATAGTTAGGTTGCTAGCCAATGTAGTTACCCAAAATAACCAATTTTGATGTGATTTTTGGCTTTCCTTGGTGTTTGGTATCCTTCCATATCAACACCCAATTACCAATTTTGGACATAAGGCTTTTTACATTTAAATATGAGATAGATGGAAAGCTAATAGATAGGTTTTCGTAATGGTTGGGGTTTACAACCCGTTCCAAGGCTTCTAGGGGCTTAAACCCTAGCATAGTTGTCATGGAGTAACCTAAATCCAAGTGTGTTAAGATTTTTATTGGCTTATTAAAGAGGCACCTAATGGCGCCCACCTCAAATTTGAATTGTTAAACAAATTGATTTTCCACTAACCCAATGGAGTTCCACCTTCTAATTGTGATCATGAAGTTATGTGGAACTTGGATGAGTGTTTTATGAAACTACGATTTTGGTGGTTAACACATAAGTTTGGGAGCAATTCTTTACTTTGAAATTTTGCAAAAATCAAACATCTCACACAAATTTCATCCTACAATGCATAGCATGAGAGCTTTGATCTTACTCTTGCCTTAATTTCATTCATCCTTAGCATAGTCTAGTCATTCTACACTAAGAAGTGAGTAAAGTTACAAGAGAATCTTCAGAGGCTTGAAGATTTCAAAGATTTTGGCACTATTTGTTCAAGATGTCAAATAATAAAGCTTCAACAAGTAAGAATCTAGCCATGGATGAGGCTGACATAGCTACAAGAGGGCTCTCCAATCTACCATGAACTTTGCTAGGAGAAGGATCTTCCATCATGACTCCCAAGTACACAATCCCTAGCCATTTCCCAAGAAGTTTTGTTAGAATCCTAGGAGTTTTTGCTAAGTACACTTATGCATTGAGTGAAATTAAATTCCATGAAATTCCTACATTAGATATAGGTCATGTTTATGAGGTTTTAGTGTTGCTTTGGTTTTGGAATTGGTCTATGCCAACTTATAAATTTGGTTCCAGCTTATTTTATGCATTTTTTATATTTTTCCACCAAAAAGCAATGTCATTTTTGTTTTTTTTGTTTTTTATTTTTACATAAAACAACTTGAAATTTTTAATTTTTTTGGCCATGGGGTTGTAGTACATAGTTTAATGGTCAAATAGTGTTGAACCACTAGATTCTATCTTACCATGAATTTTCCTGTAAGCTAGTTCACAAAGGTTCTTTTTTAGGATTTACTATTTTTTCGTGTCAATTTCCGAATTTTTTGTGCAAAAGTGGCTAAGGATTTTTGGTTTTTTAAGTTTTTTATTTTTACTTTATTATTTATCAGTTCAAATGGTTCTATAATCACTGAGTTCCAATCTATGGTTAACCTTTTATGATTTTTTTTATGGACTACTGCATAGTTAGATTTTTGGTTTTTATGGCTTTACCCTTCTAAAAATGGGCAACGTTGATACTTGGAAGAATTTTTCTAGCCAATTTCCCAGGCTCTTAGAGATTCTTGGAGGTGTTAGAAAAGGTTTGGCATTGGTTTTAGTGATTTTGAAAATTTTTCCATATTTTTTATCAGTGATTCACTACAGTTGTTTTCTATAGTTTTGGGTTTTATGCAATTTTTTGTTAAATTTTGTTATGGTTTTGGGTTGTTCTTAAAAATTTTTCCTAGGCTTGGGACTACAATGTAGATGTTGAATTTTTTTGATTTTTTATGTGTCTTAGAAAAAAATTTTAGTTCTAATTTATCATTTGCAAACTACCTTGTATAGGCAACATTGGTGTGGTTTCTGAATTTTAATGGCTGTATTCAAAGGTTCCTAAGGTTACTTATATGTTGTACTTTAGTTTTCAATGTTCACTTAAGTTTTTTAAAATTTTTTTGCTAACTCCCCTAGAGTTTTTACTACAACTAGTTTCACTGTTAACTAGGATTTCTAGTAAAAAGTTTGCAAAATTACAGTTGGGATTTTATGATTATTGTTGTAGGTACAAGCTAGTTCTCATGGATTCAATGTTTCTACATAAAATTTTTATAATTTTTTATGCATATTTCACCATGAAACTATTATCGGTTGTTGATTAAGTACCTTGTTCTTTTTGGTTTTTTATGTGCAAACTAGCCATAATTTTGGTTATCACATTATTTTGGTTCTAAGTGTTGAAAATTATGAATTTTATTACTTGGCTTAATTGAGAACATTGACATTGAGGTATTAATAATTTTGGTTATCTAATAGTCATTCATTTTGTTGGTCATTTATGGTTTAAATGGTTTTTTTGTTGTCTACAAGGCCTTTCTAAAATCAATCCTAGTCATCATTGAGCTGGTGGAGCTACTTTACTACATTCACACACCATGGCCCAACACCCCACCTGTATACATGGTCTTGGAGCATGGCTTCTTGTGGTTTCAGCTGAGGGCAAAGGAATTCTTGGCTTACCTGCTCCAAAATTTTAATGTGATGGTGTGGTTACACTTAGCTTCAAAGACAACATTAGTAATTGTGGAGACCTTATTGCCTCACTCTACACATATGATCATCAACTTCATAGTTGATGGTTTCCAAACTCGCAGTGAGGATGAAAAATTCAAAGCCATATACACCAGAGGGACACATAAGTTATCCAAAATCTGGGACATGTCTGAAATCATCTAATGCAATGTAAAAAGAAAAGACACACACACACAATACTACTTGGTCATCATGCTAACATGTTGTTTCAGAATCCTCCTAGCACTATCTACCATTTTGAGGGGCAAGTGCAAAGTTAAGTTGCTTTTTATTTTCTTTGGGTATCCTTAGGCTATTTTGGCTTAATGGTTTTTATTTTGGATGACATGCTTGTAAGTACAAGGTGGATGACCATGCATTGATCAAGAGTAACCAACTCTTTCCTGTAGCCCAAATAGCTTTGGGAGTATTTACTAAAGGCCAAGTGATGAGGCTCATTGTAATGGATCAACTCAAGGATGACTTTGATAGGTGCACCGCACTCTATGCCAAAGCCTACCGCAAGTGTTTGGTGAATGGGATAGCCCATAGTTGGTGGAAAATCCCAGATTTTAGTGTAGAGACACATATCCCCTTAAGTGTCACCACATTACCTTCATCAAGTAAGAAAAGTAAGGATTTTTGTTTTGTTCTATTTTTTTATATTTTATTTTATTTTTATGCTATGTCAACAGTTTCATGGCTACATAATTGTAGGTTATTTAAACTTTAATTATTTAAATGGTTTTATTGGTATGGCTATAAACCTGGCTTTAATTGGTTACACTTGTTATTATTTTGGTTTTATGTGATGTGCCTATGCTTAAACTAATTTGCCTTTTGTCGTGTTGTAGAGGCTACCTCCTCCTCTACCATCACCTTGATTACTTTAGGATGCTCTAAGGAGACTCTTCTCCTCAAGTTTGTTGAGGTGGATTTGTTGTAGTAGTGGTTGGCTAATCATGTGCCTAGAAATATCCAAGCAAAAATCACTGATGTAGGTTGATTAATTTTTTCCTGGCCCCTAGCCCAACCATCCCTACCCTAGAGATGGTGAACATCATTAACATCTTTAACAAAAGAGTCAAGAAGTTCATCACCATCATTCATGATAGGCCTATCACCCTAGTCATCAATGAATTCATCTTATATGACCTCTTTGGCATCCCTCATGAGGGCTTGAAAGTTGATACCAAAGTAGGGAAAGAGGCGGTCCACCAGGAGGAAGTGAAAAAATGGCTAAACACTCATTGTGATCACAAGGGGTTGTCTCTAGACCAATTTCAAATTACAAATGCTAAAAATACATATCCCTTGTTCCATTTCCAAACATTTCCTAAGTTTTTGTCACAAGGAAAGGTGGCATTTAGCAAGCATGAATCATGAAGAAGGTCCTCACCAAGGGCACTCAATTTAATTGGGCTACTCATTTAGTTTCTAGGCTATGTGGGGAGATCCTAAAACTTCAAAACAACCTTAAGACAAAATGCCACATGCACTTTGCATTTTTTGTAGCATATCTAAGAACCTTCATAGAGTTCCTAGTGGTGCAATATGATAGATGATGAGTATGCCAAGATCCATCCTAGCTTTCCAAGACTTGGATGAAACTCATTTTTTCCACCATGTAGGTTCAAAACCAACTATAGGATGTTAGGGAATCACTATTTGTCACAACTAAGAATTTTAGTGTTGTATGTTGTGCTTGTCCTAATAACATGAAAATTGAGCCACAAGTTTCCTAAGGAAATGTTGAAAAGACCAAGGAATTTCATGCTAAAGTTGATGGTGCAACTAGAGCAAAATTGAAGAGGCTTATGGTTGAGGAAGTAGCACCAATGATTAAGAAGCCTACGAAGAGGAGGCTTGTGGTTAAACTTGACTAGGCACATCATGTGATTGTAGGTATGTTTTAGTTTGTTTTATTTTTAAGTTGTTTTGCATTTTATTTTTTTATATTATAAGGCTATGTCATTATTTTGTTTTATGCAAAATGTACTATGTTGTTCTATGCTTTGTTTTTTGTTATTCTTGTAGACAAGCAACAAGAATTGGTAGCCCATAAAGCAATGGTAAAGGTAGAGTAGAAATACTTGGAAGAGCATTCTTTACAATGGCATGAGGAGGAGGGGTTATCCAACATTGCATTGGATGCCCTTGACGCTATATTTAATGATTCATAGCTAGGTGAACCCTTTGTTATTGTGCCAAATGATGTCCAAATTATTCATGAATTTTATTCTTATGTGTTGTGTTTAATGTTTTCATGTTTAATGCTTGGTTTTAACTATATAAGCTACAACTATGCTTGTTGCAGCTCCTAATTCCCATCCATGTGCCTCAACCTCTACATTTTGCATGAAACCGTGGGTGGAGATTCCCAATAAGATGGAGTTAATGCATGGGGTAGTTGAATACATGATCGATCGATTGCAACAAATTGTCCTTGATGTTGGTAAGAACCTTAGCTTATTTTTCCTTTAATGGTTTTTGCTTTATTTTTTCATTTTTTCTTGTTTATGTAAGTTTTATGGTTATGTGTTCTCATTGTTTTGGAAGTTTTTTGGTTATCTCATTGTTTATTATTTTTAATATGAGTGCTTTATTGTTATTTTTCTTGCAATGTCTAAGGTTGGATGGGGTTCTAACCATGCCATGGAAATCAATTAATTGTCTAGCCTACCTCCTGAAGTGGAGAATGTGCCATGGAAGCTATATGAAAGTGCCAGTGGATGTGCACTTTCATGCACCAAAACTTCATGGTAGTGTCAATGTCCCAACGAGTTCATGTTTTCATGTGGGAACGAGTTGCAATATTAGAATGGAAAACTAAGAGGTAGGCTAAAGTGCTTAGAGATCTCCAAGATTGTATGGGATTCATGGAAATCCAAGTGGCTAATACAAATTCCTTGCGAACCAAGAAGATAATATAGCCACATTATTGGAATTCCATCCATGGAAAGGTTGCTCTTGCTAGGGAGGTCATAGAGCAAAAGCAGTAGATGGATTTTCTTGGTCACAAGGCCAAGAAGTGGAGAGATTATTGTGCCTGGATCCTTAAGTGAGGCCAAGCACAAAAAGACAATAAGAAAAAGTATAAGGCTTAATGTGAGGACTATTTTAGGTGGTTGTAGGAGTCCACCAAATGGTAAAAGTTGGAGTTGTTCATGAGCATCTTTAAATTATTTGAAATCTCTCTAACAATTGTTGATTTTACAACTTCTTAGGCCTCTACTACTTTTGGGAAGGTGACTATCACCACATTTTCATG
Source organism: Gnetum montanum (assembly GCA_015680685.1). Classification (NCBI taxonomy): domain Eukaryota; kingdom Viridiplantae; phylum Streptophyta; class Gnetopsida; order Gnetales; family Gnetaceae; genus Gnetum; species Gnetum montanum. The sequence continues at coordinate 424,851 of MNCI01007659.1, forward strand.
GAAGCCATCCACATGGACCAAGATTGATGAGAGAAACATCCTAATGGGAATTAATCTTGGGGATTTGGCTTGGGCCCACCTAACCAAGAATCAAATCCTCCATCATTTAGAGGTTGGCCTTCAGAACTTTTTCATGGAGGATGTTGCACTCTAGCCTTCCAAGGTTTTCTTGTCTTATTTTATTTTAGCATGTTTTATTTTTGTTTAATTTATTTTACTTTCACCTTGTGTATATTATTAATTAGACTAATGTTATTCTAGTATAGGTACCAGGTGACACCAATAGCCCTAATAGTGATGATATTAGAGATGATCCACAACCCCCTCTAGTTGCATCTTAGCACCTTTAGTTGGTGATGTCTTTGGCTATTTCATTTGTTGTTGATGTGATGTTATTATGATGTTGTGACTAGAGTTAGCCATGGATTTTTGAGAGATGGTTTATTATTTTTATGCATTATTTAAACTTTTGTCACACTATGTGACAGACATTTAGACTATTATTATTTTTAAATTTAAATTTTATTTATATGTTTTGATGCCTAATGCTTCATTCATGTTATACGTTTTACATTTTTGTTAATGTTATAAGGCTACGTTGGTTAAATATTGTGCGTATAATATAATAATTTGGTAAAGTGATATGTGAAACTAGCTAGGCAACTAAAATGTCATCTAGGTTGTAAATGAGTTATAAAATTTTTACCAATTTAGGCCATGGAAAGCCATGTGTTTTTCTAGTTTTAGGCCTTAGTGCGCTATGCATTTTGCCATTTTTAGGCCATGGCAAGCCCTACAATTTAAAAGGAAAACTTTTTATTGATCTTTTATGTTTTAAAATTTTTATGAGTTCTCATGTCTTAAATTTTTTATGGTATTTCTATGTTTTATGTTCGAAAATAGACAAGCCATAAAGGTAAATGGTAAATAAGAATAAACTTTAACCTACATGTAAACTAAATATAAAATAATGTAAAAGAAAGTAAAGCAAAATGGTCCATGCAAATAATATTTCAACTAGGCTAAGAAATCTACCAAAAAATAAGGCTACATGATTATAGATTCAAGAGTGAGCGAACTAGTGGTACACATTAATTGTACAAGTATTTCCTAATCTTTGAAAGATTAGAAAAGGTATATGGTCTACTTTGCATGATTTTGTACTCTTTGTTTTCTTTGCTAACTATGTTAAAGGGAAGCTCCTCCCATGGTGCATTCATGGATCCATTGTTATCAATTTTAGCCTCTTGTGCTCTATCAAGCTTCTTGACTTTGTGGTTAATAGTAAGAGTTTATTCCTAAAACTCCACTTCAGATCCTTATTCTATGTAAGAATTATTGACTACCAAAGGAACTACACTATCACCATGGATGATTATCTCACCTTCCTTGTCAAGCAAGTGAATTTCTTAGTGGGTGGATGAGGAAACAACTTGTAATTGGCCTATCCAATGCCTCCCCAAGATGAGATTGAATCCTAGTGTCTCTTCCACCACTAAGAAGTTGGCTATTATGTGGAATTATTTCCCTACCATGAAGTCTAAAGAAATATAGCCTTTTACTGCAACCTAAGATTCATTGAAGGAATTAAGAGCAAAAGTTGAAGTATATTGCATATGCTCCATTAGGCCTAAATGTTCAACAATGGTTTAAGGTATTACAATAGTTTTCACTCCATAGTTAACATGCACCCTATGTACCTTGTACTATCCTACCCTTATGGTTATGAAGAGGGAAGCCTTGGTTATCTCTTCATACTAGGGACTGGTCTTAAATTCACTATCATGAAACACTAGTGTTGTTGACTTTGTTTCTTCCTTTGGTGGAGGTGGTACCATCACTACATGGATGGACTCTTCACTATGGGGATATCCTTGCTAATAGGAATACAGGTCAACATCTTCACTAATGCTTCACAGTGTGTAGCAAAAGTCATTACAAGGTCATACATGCCAAGGAAAGTTTTTTTCTTTTTAGTTAATGCTTAACCTATTCCATAGCATTGAGGAAGTCCTTGCAATTGGTTGTTGGCTTCTCATTTTTTTTATTCTTGACTTCCTCCATGCACCCTAGGATGCAAACTTCATGCTTCAGTGATTGTGTTTTGGCCTCTTTCCCCTTCCATTATGGCTTGGGATCATCATTTGCTTGACTAGTTGAACTAGCCTAGGTATTAGGGCTCATTGGAACAAATGAGATGGGAGTGGGCTTCAATGGACCCACCTCCTCCTATGCCTTCACATGCTTGTTGTCCTTGTTCTTAGGCTTTTTCATAGGCTTCTTACGTTGTTTACTCATAGATCTCTTGTTGTTGTTTTTTGGTTGAGAAGAAGTCATTGAGTTGACAACTATGGGAGGATGTTGTTCAGCTATTTTTGTTGATTTAATTGTAATGGGAGGGGGTACCTTGATCACAAAAGGTTCCTTGGGAGGTGTAGGTGATGCTATCCTTACAACAAAATGGAACAATGAACTAGTTAAAGTTGAAGGATCCCTGTCATTATGAGGTACTAAATCACAAATGGCTCCCATGTAGGTCTAGGGTTCTTATTCACATTAAATGTTGCTATAGTATATGCATTGTTAGCATTCAATTGGTCTTTATAGACCTTCATGGATTGATTTTGTGGCCTAACTAGGTTAGAGGTGTCAAGGACCAATTCACCATTATCTACCATATTCTACAGGTCATCCTTAAGGGCTAAATAAAAATTGGTATCACACCTTGGTAGCTGATGATAATGTTAGAAACAATCAAGCTTTAAGTACTTAGGCATCAAAAAGTCATCCTTGATTGCAAGAGTGGGGTTCTTGGTGATTTCACATAGTCTATCATGCCTCTTACAGGAATTCTTAGTCATTTGTTTATATCGTATTCTCCCACTCTTTAACAACTGATCAAGGAGTTCAAATGATTTTAGAGGTAACCTAGTGTACTTAGATTGATATTTTCATTTGAAATTGGACCTCGTGTTGGTTTATGTATAGGCCCCAGATGTTGATGGTTGATTGTTCATTGTGGGAGCCTTGGGTTGATTCATCTTAAGCCCTTAGTTTTTTTTTATTTTATTTAGCCACAATGGTTACAACTACATTATTTTGCCTCCCCCTCTCCTTATCTTTCCATGTATGTTGATTCTTATACATCACATCAATAGGGTCATAACAAGCCTTAGCAGCATCCTCAATGTTCTTGTTTTGAGAAAATGCTTGGTTGAGTGACCATGGGTCTAGGTAGTAGAGTTTAGACTTAATGAAGTCATTAACTATACCCTTGAATATAGCAAAAAGGTGAGTTTTAGCTATTAGTTCAGAAATCTTGTTAAGAAGACTGTTCCATCATTCTATAAATTTTTGCATGGATATAAGAGGTCATTGCTTGACCTTCATTAATTGGTCAAGCATTATGTCAGGTTTCAAGTTATACTTGAAATAGTTAACAAACCATGATATTAAGTCCTTAATCAAGGATATAGACCCTCTTAATAATGCATAGTACCAATTGATAAAGTCAATTTTTATTGTGATACAATATAGTATCTATGATATCGTAGCAATGATTTCATAGATACGATGTCATGGTACATGCTACGTCATCATTAATGTGATGTCTCAGGATATGTGTAGCCCTATAAATACCAGCACTTTATGCACAATCTATAACTTTTCCATTCCACCCTTAGTAGAATTCTTGCAGGTTTTTTTTGTAGTTAGCGATAGAGTGAATGCCCATAGTGTGATGTTTAGAAATTTTGAAAAATCTTTATTCAAGTGAAATGTACTTGGACATAGTTCATGACCAAAAATAGAGATCAAGATTACTTCTCATTATTGCAACATTCACTTAGTTTACTATTTTACTTAGATTAATTTTCATGTTTACTTAGTTAACACTTTACTTTTCAAAGTACTTTACTTTCTTTGTTCATCAAGAAAGCAAAATGAGTACAACTAGTTTTGAGTGGTTAAGTGTAATCATTTGGTAATCCCAATAGTGTTATTTCTTGGTTTTCCCAGTAGCGTAACACTTGATAACCCAGTGATGATCACATGAGCCCAAGACGTGTATGGTAAACTAGAATCGAAGGCTCATCACTGTAGGCTAGAATAGATTTACATTCTTCTCATTACTTAGACTTATCATTTCACTTTGTTTTTATTGTTCATGCTTAGGAGTAAATTGAGCCTACCAACATCACTTAACATATGCCTCACTATGAGTTAAATCATACACTTAGACTTCACTAGCTCAAAGCAGAAAGACAATGATCATGAACTCAATATCAATTACTAAGCATAATAACATTTTTTCCTTCATGGATTACAATCTAGTCATGCATGAGCACTCATGACTCATATGGTAGGCTATTGGATTACTCAACCACTCATCACTAGTTTAAGGCTTTCCTAATAAGGTACATAAGGAAAATCCACATTATGGTATGCATCCAAGCTTGCAACAATAGACACTTGAAATAGAAGGTTATAAGGTGGGCATTAGGATCACCCTCACTATTGTACTTGATAAATTGGTGTATGGGGATGCCCAATGGAAGAGTTATTTGTGGGATAGTACGACTAATTGGATCATCCTAATAGAAGTTCATGATCTTCACTGTTTGGTTTATGGAGGCTTTAAGCTTTCATAATTTTTTTGTAAGGTCTTGGATCATTTGGAATGCTTGATCTAGGCTTAGGGCATCCCAATAAGCTATGGTATCGATACAAATGGTTATGATATGATTTGAGAGGCCTACAGCCTCACAATGGATTGTGGCATGGAAGAGAGATGCTAGGTCATCATGGTTGTAGGAGAACCAAACAATGAGAAAGAGGTTGGTGGAGGTATTTGGAAGACAAAGGGTACAAAGGGTGTATGTGACCGTTAGGTCATTTGGGGCCTCACTATGGGACCCATTGGCAATGAGAAGGAGTTAGCAGTGGTGAAGACCACTAATGATAGTTATGAAAATTAGGGCTACATGGCAAAAGACATAGAGAAGCATAAGGAGGCCTTTTAAGGCACAAATTATGCCTGGTGGGTTGCTATAATGAGTGTCATCCCAAACATGGTTGGGTAGATAGGAAAAGTAGGTTGAGGAACTCGCCCCATGAAAGAGGTAGAAGGGCATAGTGGCTAAGGGAGCTGACTATTGGAAAAGGCTCCCTAAGAAGTTTTTTGGTTTAGGCTGTACCTCAAACTCATCCTACTCCTTGTGCTAACCCTCGAAGCTTAACTCCTTGTGTTGCTCATCCATCTCAATTAGACAAGATAGAATGCATGTGTGGGCATTGAAAAATGGTATTTTTTTCATATGAAGAAGGAATGTGTCCCTTCCTATTTTGGTGAATGAGCTCATACTCATGTTTGGATTCTACCTCCACCTTCAGGAAGAGCAAGCCTACCTAAATTTTGGCACAGTTGAAATTATAATAATTTTCATCCATGATAGCAAAATCTAAGCTTTTCCCCCTTAGCCTAAATGATTGCCTATCACTTGACTATGGCAAGGTCCTTCAGGTCATAAATCCTCACAACATCTTAGTTAAATATCATGTAAGTTAGGTTGAGGAAAAACATAGTTAACTAGCTAAAAGACATGGTTACTAGTTTAAATATGGTTTAATAAAGTCAAGTTGAGGACCAACTACGTTGGCTTCACCAACAGGATCTATGCTGGAGAGTGTGCAGTAGATCATCATATTGCCTAGCCAACTATGTTGGTGATATTCCCCCTTGGGAAAAATGCACTACTTTTAGAAAAGTGAATGTACAATGTTGGTATTCCAGGTACTACATTGGGATGTTAGAGAAGACTACATTGGTCTTCCAAGAAGATTTCATAGTATGAAGTTTATGTGGGTGGAGTAGAACTACGTAGTACACCCCAAATGCATGTTTTAATGAGCAAAAATTGTAGGTTTGAGTGTTGACTATGCTAGCTTTAAAAAGTCCAACAACTATTGTGAAAATTTTACAAGCATCCAAATCACCTATGATAACTACACTAGGTATTAGTTTCAAGTAATTGAACACAAACATTGGGCTTATTGGAAAATATCATAGCAAAAGGGTTTGAGTGGTTGTGGTAGAACAACACTGGTCTTTGGAACATACAAGGGCAGTTTTGGCTGTTAATCATACTAGCCCTGCAAAGTACAAAAATTGCTATCAGAATTTTATAGACACCCAAGTCACCTTCAACAACTATGTTGGGTATCAGTTGCAGGAAGTTGAGCATCAATGTTGGATTTACTGGTAGACACTTACAAGTTTTTAAGTTCAAAATGTGGAATACTTAGTTTTGTAAAATTTTTGAAAAAGGTTTGGGTTGAGAATTTGAGTAAAGGCACTCCTTCTAGTGTTAGAAGACTATTGCACATGAAAGATTCAATTGCTGGAAAAATAAAAAATCCCAAGTGTGGAAATAGTTTTGACCTTGAATCCTAAGGACCTTTGAGAAAGAGGATCTAAGGTACCCTAGATGATCTAGTCAATCACCCAAGGACTTGAAAAATGTAAACAGAGGAAAATAAAACTGTATATTCGGATGAAAAATAAACATGGAAATTAAAACTTGAAATGAATTATACACAACAAATGAACTATAACTTTATTAAAATAGCAAGATTCTTAAAGTATAATGTTCAAAGGAGTACAGATTGTGTGCTCAAATGCACAAGAAGGTTGCTTGGATGAGAATTAAAGCCTATTGAAGCTAGTAGGTTGTGTTCTATAGTTAAACCCCATGATCCAGGCACTCCCCAACTATAATTGCTAAGAACTCCTTACTAGTTTTCACTTGACTCTACAACCTTGGTTACCAATGGTGCCAATGGTGGTGCTTAATGCTTATTACAATGGTACTACACTGAGAGTCTCTGATGCTCATAGATATAAATGTACTCCAAAATTCCCATAAATGCCAAATGGGTTCATAATTCTTGAGGTTGCAAAGGTTTTTACGTTGCAAAAATTTTTAGAACTTTATAAGTTGTTCAAATTTGGCTTTTATAGGCTTCAAGATTGGCTACAAATTTCTGCCATGATTGCTAATAGATTTGTGTTGTTTGCAAGTGTAACAGGCCACTATTCCTAGCATATTTGTTCATTTTTGATAAATTTTGACACCTCAATGCCATCAAAACCAGACTAGATACTAAATATAGTAAATAGACTTTTGTTACTATGCTAGCTTCACCTCAACTATGTTGGCCTTGGAAAGCTATGTTGGCATTGTTAAAATTTGCTAGAAAATATGGTGACTATGTTGGCCATATGGAAATTGATGAGAATCCGAGATGACTAAGCTAGCCATGCTGCAATTATTGAAAACTATGATCACTATGTTGGCCATTGTTGGAAAAATGAAAAACCCAACAACTCGAATGCTGGGTGTGTGCAACTCCAGCGTACTCAAGGCCATAACCACCATAAAATCCATGAAAATGCCAAATTTTGTAGTTCCCAAGGCATTTCTAGGCTTCCCAACCTCAACTATAGACATGAAATTACTTTTCCCACTTGGGAAGTGAGGTAGTAGTAACTTATGAGCCATTTTTAGCCCCAAATAGTTAAAGTATGCAAGATTGTAGCTCATGGACCACAAACCTTACATTTACAATAAAATCTTGCCTCATGTTGGGTGGTGAAGTTTATAGGTCATAACATGAATTTTCTTGGTGGTGTTTTGCAACGTTAGAAGGATGTAAAGAATGTCTAATGTAAGATTCAATCTTTTGATGTTATTAAAGCCCTTGCTTAGGAAAGCATCAAAACCAAAAATACCTTGGTAGAGCTTGCCAATGTTGTTAACAAGGATTAGAATGTGTTAAATCAAAAGATGGCATCATGTGTCAAGGATTTGAAAACTAAAGTTGTTGAATTAGTTGTGAAGGTAGTTACACCATAAGGTAAAAGTGATCAAAGTAAGAAAAAAAAGGGGTAAGAGACCTTACCCTAATTAAATTTCTTATCCTTAAGGTCTATTTTTTTTAGAAACAACTTCAATAAGAGATGAAACCTAATCCTTGGAGTGTTTGCTCTACATCACAACAATCTTTCTTATGTCATCCTCCTTCCTACCATGAAACTCAATAATCCATGAACCAAATACCTCATGCAATTCTCCATCAATATTTTCAACATACACCACAACTATCTAGGTAACCATAGGTTCAACAATGTCCATCATGGTCCACTGTATCATTACAGGATGGAATTTTAAACCAGCCATCATGGGGACAAGTCTAGTCTTTTATTGTAATTTTAACACTTCTTTTCCATCATCATATACTATTGGATAGTACAAAAATAATCATATTTTTCCCATGTCATGGAATTCATCATCTCACATATGAAATCATTTTCGTAATAGAAAGAACAATACAATTTTGTGTAAGGATTCATATTCATTCCCTTTCTCATGATTATCTTAAAAGAAATGAAACTAAGAAAATAATGCTTCTAAATAATAAGCTCGACACCTAGAATAATATGAAACATCTCAGTTATCTTCTTATTAATTTTGTTTTGTTGATCAAAAAGGAGGTACTTAGTTGTGGGGAAAGAGTCCTCCACGTAATGGCCACAATTGTAGACCATGATTTAATTTCTTAGTGTGTATTTTCATGTGCACATTTTTTGAAACTAATGATTTTCATTCTTTAACTTTCTTATTCTCTTGGTTTGGTGTGATTTTATGTATGTTTTTGAGCATATAGATTTATCAATTTTGGTTTGATATTTCTCTAGTGTGATTCTTTATGTGTACTTATCTTTTATATTAATGATTAATGAATTTTTACAATTTATATTTTTTTTTTACTATCTTTTATGTAAACCTAAAAAATTAATTAATGTGCTTTATGAATTTTCACCCAATAAGTCAATGATAAAATGGATGAGTTACATATGTGATAATGATGTGAGAGTGCCAAATAGATCCAAATTGAAGCCTTGATCAATACAATGTCCATACCATATAGTTCATCCACCTACTTTTCAAATATCCATCATCAATGAACTAGGCTCAAATTTAGTGAGGAGCTAGGACTTGCACCATGAGCTATTAAAGCTAGTGCTACTAGAATTATGGGTAGGTGCTGGATCCACACCTTTTGATATGAGCTCTAGAATCTTGGATGAGTACCTAGTCACTGGTAAGAAAAGGTTATGTCATCAAAGTTCCTTGTGATCATTACAATGGATCTAATTAGTGTGATTGGATCAAGGTGCATGTTCTTGTGATGCTTGATCATCCTATTTAGAAGAGGTTCATGATCTCGTGAACCTATGTGTACCATGTGATGAGGGATGAATTCTCATGTTTATGTAAGTCAAAGATTCTATGTGGTGATTTGGCATTTCAATCATTACCATGATACTCATGCACCATTCAAAAATCCTTTTTTCATTAAATTAAAGATGAAATATTGGGAGAAAAGAAGAGGAAAATGATGAAATGAAGTAAAGAAAAAAATATGTATAAGATAAAAAAAAGAAGAAGATGATGAAGATGAAGAAGAAGAGCTAATGGGAAGAGAGATATAATTCCAAGCTCTTTAGTCCATGCAAATTAGTATTTCTACCATCCAAAATCAATCCTATAATCACTCAAGGAATATCAAAATAAGTGGTTTGACCAATATTCATATAAATTCTATCTCATTTTCAACCTATTTGCTTAGATCACTTGGCCTTCAACTATAATAATTCAAGGCAATCTCTTCCTCATCTCTATCCTTAGCCATGAAGGCTTGGAAGTCTCTCTCTTAATGAACTTTGATAATGTCAAATAATACTTCTACCTAATTCCTAAATCCATTGGTTTCTAGGGGTCAAGATCATAATCCTTGACTCAAATCTTAATCATATCCATCATGACGATCCCAATTTCTTTGTCATGACATTGTAATCACTTCTAGGATTATGATCAGTTAGCATAGCTAGAGGGATTGATGAAAGGTTTTTGATAAAGCATAATTTGGGGAACTTGTTGTGCATACATGTACAAATGGAGGAAAACCAAACCAGAATTTTGATTTCTAGATGATTTGTAGCATGTTCACTTGGTTTTGTTTCACCAATTCCTAAACTATAAAATAATCAAGGCTAGATGACTCTCATAGAAACAAGTGTCACCTTGCACTTAGCAAGGGAACATGGGGGTCTATCACTATTATGTGGATGAGTAGTAGTGAATGAATGCAATAGTGTAACTCTTATGGTACTTCTTTCTGTTTTTCTTATTTTCATTTTCTATCTCTTTTCTTTTTGTTCTATGTGTCATTGTAGGTAGAAGAAATTTGATTAGGAAAAGCATAGAATGAGATTTGACCATCCAAGTGGACAAACTTATCTTTGATTATGATGTCTCACTGGTTGTTGGGAATCAATAGGTATCTTATCAATGGGCTTCACAATGGTAAGAAAGGTAGGTTCCTACTATGAAAATGATCTACTTGTGAATCATTGGTATTTTGGTATTACAAGTGAGTAAGCTTAAGCTTAAGTGGCACTGGTTGCATGGCATAAAACACTTGATTAGTATTCCACCTATGTTTGTATTAACTTTATGAGCTTCAAGGTTTGATCATGATAATCCTTTCTCACTGATGAGTTGTGGATTGGCTAGGTCAACGAGGCCTTGTTGACTAGGCCCTGCCGACTTGGCCCCATCGATGCATCATTTGATTCATTGACATGGCCCCGTTGAGTAGAGTCTATTCTTCCCTATAAATACATGCCAACTTGCTATGTTTAGGGATCATCTTGTCATAGCTGTCAGGAAGCTCTTGTAGTTTTTACATTCAAAAGTTAGAATATTTTCCTAAGTTTCCACAACAGGAGTCATTGAGTGAATGGATCTTTATTCAAGCATTGTTTTACCTAAGCACAATAGTATGTGTAGTAATAAAGACAAGCTTCTTGATAAACCTTATAGCATTTTGGTAGCTTAAATATTTTATTCATACATTTAATGTTTTTAGTTATTTATTCAATGTTCCTTAGTAATTAAGCAAGATACACTAAATAGTGATTAATCAAACACATAAGTATGACCACTTCGAGCATGCATATGACATTTGGTAATCCCAATAGTGCTTAAGACTTGGTAACCTAGCAATGTTATATGTTTTTAGGATGTGTACGGTAAGTGGGATTGGATACTTATGTTATGACTAATTAAGCAATAGTTAGTCAATTAGATTAAGGTAGACATTAAATTACTTTATTCTTTATCCTCCTTATTTCAAGTACCAAAACCATAAAACATAAAATGATAAAAATCATGTGTCTCAATTACACTTAAACCATACGCTTGAGCTTAACAAGTGTAGTTGAGAAGAGAACAAACATTCTCAACACCCAGTTTACTTCCTAGAGAACTAGTGCACTAAAGTGCTGTAGAGTCCACAAAATTTGACAGAATCGCACGTAAATGCTTTGTGATTCATATGGTTGAGTGTAGGGGTACTTCACCACTCATCATTGGAGCCGTTGCTGGGGAACTCTTTTTGTTGAGACGTGTGCTATCTAGGATTAGTGAACATCATTAACATTGTTGGAGGAACCTAATGTGAACATACTTTTCATCATAAACATAATATAAGCACATATCCACATTCATATTTTATTTTATTTTCGAAATTTCTTCTTCTCACAAGCGTGAAAATGCTAAACCACCAGTCCCTCAAGAATGCAAGGTGGTATATACTCATCTAGATGAGTATGTACCTAACTTCAGCTTCATCCTACATTAGGATGAATAATTGTGATGGTTTGATATGAAAGGTAACATCATAATGCCTCCCAATCGATCTATGCTCATGATGCTGCTTTAAAATCTTAAGAAGTTAAGCATTTTCTTCAAGAGGAGTACATTCTGCATGATTATGACTACTGGGACTACCATCCCACTAAAACAAAGCATTGAAGAGATTGACTCTAGAAGAAGAAACATTATTTTATGAAGGGAAAATGGTTTACCAATCTCTTATTCCTACTAAACCAAAAAAACAATGAGGACCCTCCCTTTGGGGGCTCTTAACATGAAAATTCTCAACCCCTCATTACTGGTGATGAGGGTGTGGCCCTGAATCCATGGTCCACTATCAACAATCCTAATTCAGGTAAACATGGAAGTTAAGGCAAGGGCTCAGATAAGCATCAAGATGATAAGAAACCTGATGAACGTGGCCATGAAAATTGAAGGGAAGTTGGCAAATACCATGGTGGTGGTAGTCCTTCTCCCTCTTTTCCCTCTTCATCCACATCTTCTTCTTCCTCATTTTTTGGCTCTGAAAAAAGTTGTAGAAGGAGTAATTATGATGGAGGTAAATAATAGGATAATAATACTAATTACTAGGCCCATAATGAATGAAGGGATAACAAGGGACATCAGTGACAATGAAATGATGATGATGATGAGCATTTACTAGTAACCCAAAGTATGTTAAATATTTCATAGGCTATAAAAATTCCAACCATGCAATTGAAGGATAGTCGGATCAAGCTCTTAGACATGAATAATATCCTAAGATTTTAGGGGGAATATAAATTTGATCTGCAAAATCATCCACAAGCCTTTCATGATGCTTGCACCTTACAAAACATAGAACATGATTGGCATAAATTGAAGCTATTTTCTAAAACAATCATCAAAGAGACAAAAATCTAGTATCGATCCTTGCAACCAAGATCCATTCATAGATGGAGTACCATGCAAGAACTATTTAATGTTAAATATCATACATACTCTAGAGTGTTTAATCTGAGAAGGAAAATCCAAGGTTGGAAACAAGGAATACATGAACCCTTGGATGCCATCATGGGAAAATATTATTTTCTCTTACATTGATGCCCTAGCCATGGTTATTCTCAAAGGGAATAACTCTGCCACATCATAGATGGGCTCAGAGCAGAAACCAAAAGAACTCTTAGGGCTTATGCAAAAGGAAAACTATCTAAACTAAGAGCTCATTAAATACAAAGGTTGATTAAGTAGGTAGCAAAAGAAAAATATGATTTGTGAAAGAGGGAAAGTGTAAAAGAATATAATAAAAACCCTTCCATTAGGAAAAGGGAGATCTAATTCTATGATGAGGAGGAGTCACTAGCAACAATAAGCTTACTATCCAAGTGGAGTTCCACCACAATCGTATGAGAAATACCAGCAGTGGCAGCAACCACAAGCATGGAGAATGCCACCACCAAGATAGTAGTACCCTTATAGGCAACCAAATCCATAAGGGTACTATGTTCAGCAACATGTTTCTCCACATGGCTCGACTAGCCACACCTCATTCCAAAATCATTATTATCCCCCAGAGTACCATTGAACTCATTCACCATCTACTCGAGCAAAACCCCCATATCCTTACCATCCTCTTCATCTATCTACACATGTCCCCCCACCCTAAACCCAATTACCTCCTACTTCATCTATGTAGGGAAAAATTCCCTCATAGTTGTAGCAACAAAATTCTATGAGGGTTGTAAACTTACAACCGACCTTCCAGCCAAGTGGTTTAGACTATAGATCTAAGAAATAACCATTTTTTTGACCCAATAGTCCTTCCAAACCCTCACAATCTAATGCAACTAGTCACCCTACATCTCCAGCATCCTCAACCTCTACATCAAATAAATTTTAGGGCCCTTCAAACCAAATGCCACATCAAATCTACACTATGATGTTAACTCATGTTGTCTTTGATTGGATCAAGGCTAACAATCTTCCCACAAAGAGATTTGACCTAGGAAGTCCTCTTATTTACTTACACATCATTGGACATGAGTCATGCAAGGCTCTTCTTGATTTTCATTCTAGTTTCAATCTCATCTCCCATGACATGTATAAAGCCTTAAACCTACCACCTCTCAAGAAGAGCAATATTCATTTGAAATTGGCAAACTAGTCAATTGCTATTACTTTGGGATTAGTGGAGGACATTGTGACTACAGTTTGGGGGTGGTCCTATCCTACTAATTTTTTGGTGATCAAGATAGAAAACTACAAAGGAAATGTCTCCATCATTATGGGATGTGCATGGTTAAGCATTGTCGATGCATGAATGGGCATCAAGAACCTCTCCTTGGAAGGCTCCAAGGAAAATGAATTTGGATGACTTAAGAAGAAGTTTCATGCATTGCATATAGCTATAATAGATACAATTACATGCATAAAATATGATTCATTAATGGTACATTCATTAAATCATGTAATAAATGTGCACATAAACTTGGTATCCAAAAGTGTTTGTACACAGTAGCCACAAAATAGGAGGGTACCCCATGGTTGATAGCTGACTTTGACAATAGCACACTATGCATGGAACCTACTGAGAGCATAACATGTGCTTATGTTAAGGGCATGGATGAACTTGAGCAAGTTCATCACCAAGTCTTTGATGATGAAGTTGATGATACCTATTAGGGAGAGTTGGAAATCCCTGATAATTTTAAGTAAGAGTGCCTAGAGTTGAAAACTCTACTAGCCAACATGAAGTATGCATTTTTTAAAACTAACAGGCTAGTTATAATCAATGAAAATCTTTCTCCCAAACAAAAATACAAGTTGTTGAAGGTGGTCAACAAATGGCCAATAGCCTTTACATGGTCATATCCTGAACTAGCTGGAATTGATCTAACGATATGCCATCATCATATCTACACCAATCTGGCCATGAAGGTAAGAAGGAAACTACAAAGGTAGTTGAACACAAGTTGAAGTAGATCATTAAAGAGGAAATAGAAAAACTCCTCAAGGTGGGGTTCATCTATCACATCATGGATAGTGAGTGGGTTAGCCCACTTGTAATTATGACAAAGAGAGGTGGTAAGTGGTGGGTCTTTATCGACTTTAGGCTATTGAATATGGCAACATTTAAGGATCATTTTCCATTACCATTTGTGGACCAAGTGTTGGATACCATATCTAGTTGTTGTTATTATAGCTTCTTAGATGGTTATAGTGCCTATAACCAAATCTAGATTGTGCCACAAGATCAGGCCAAAACAACATTCATGAGTCCCTAGGAAACTTTTGCATATTGCAAGATGTTGTTTAGTCTATGCAATGCCCTACAACATTTCAATGCTTGGTCCTTAGTAGTTTTCAATAGCAGATTGGTAGTGGAGTATAAGTCTTTATGGATGACTTCCCTACCTATGGGGCTATATTTGAGAAAGCCCTGAATCACCTTGAGCAAGTACTGAAAAGATTTCTTGAAACAAACCTTAGACTCAATTGGTAGAAAAGAAATTTAATGGTCTAGAACAGCATAGTACTGGGGCATAGAATTACTTATGCAAGGATTGAGGTAGACTCGGAAAAGATCAGAGTCATCCAAGCAATCACTCCAACCAAAGATATTCAAAGATGTTTAATCATTCCTTGAAAACACTGGCTACTACCAGCAATTTATAGAGAATTTCTATAAGATCACAAAGTCATTGGTTAAGCTTACAAAGAAAGATGCTCCATTCATCTAGACCAAGGATTGTGAACATGCATTTCAACAACTAAAAGAAACATTCATACTACATCCATTATGCCTTGGGAGCCATGCTTATGTAGTTGGATGATAAGAAACATTCATACTACATCCATTACACTACAATTGGATGAACCAAAGCATTGTGGATGCATATTTGAATTACCCTACAACTGAGAAAGGACTAATAGTAGTTATGTATGCTCTCAAAAAGTTTAGGCACTATGTGATTTACTATAAAGTATTCCACATAGATCAAAGTGTCATCTACTTTCTAATGAACAAGCCAATAATCAACCCCTGTATCATATGGTGGCTCATGATCTTGCAAGAATTCAATCTCACAATGGTAGATCGAAAAGGGACTAATAATGTAGTCATAGACCACCTCTCTTGGTTAAGATGGGATAATAAAGAAGAGAAGATTCCACTCTCTGATCAATTTCTAGATGAACTCCTCTTCATAGGAGTAATAAATGACCAAGTTACCCCCAAATCAAAATGGTATGATGGCATCCTCACTTACCTTCTCACTCAGGATATGCCATAAGATCTAGACTTTAGGTATAAATAGCAATTTCTAAATCAAGCTAAGTACTTAATGGAAATCAATAGACACCTTTACAAGCTATGTGGTAATAGTCTAGTTCATTGGTATGTCCTTGATGTGCACCAATTTCATGTTTTCTAGGATTCTTACAAAGGTCCTTGTGGAGGCCATTATGTAGGGAGATGCATCACCATAAAAATCCTGATGGCAAGATACTATTGGCCCATAATCTTTAGGAATGCCCACCAATTTGTCAGATCCTGTGAGCATTGTCAATGAGATGGTGGGATAACCACATGAATGGAGGATCCTTAACAATATATTTAACCAATGGAATCCTTTAACATATGGGGCATAGACTTCATGGGTTCCATCACATCCATGTCTAATGAAAAGGCATACATCATCATAGCAGTCAACTACTACACCAAATGGGCAGAAGCAGCAATCATCATTGACTGTACATCATCCATTACTACTTGATTTATACAACATATTGTAAATAGGTTTGGTGTGCCACATTCACTTGGAACCCATTTTATAGGTGCCACCTTTTGAAAGTTGATGTAACGCTTGGGGGTTGAACATAAATTAATAACACCCTATTATCCCTAAGCCAACGATCAACCAAAAGTTACCAATACAAAGATCACAAAAATCCTAACAAGGATTATAAGCAAATATATAAGAGACTAGAGCACAAAACTCAACAATGCCCTCTAGGCCTACCACTCCATGTGGAAACTCCCCATAGGCTACTCTCCCTATGAGCTAGTGTATGGAAAATTTTCAATACTTCTAGTCCAATCCAAGCTCTGTACACTTTTAATAGCTTGTGACTTGGACCTTGACCTGAGCCTAGCAAAAAGAGAAATATTGATGAACCTAAATGTGATAAATGAAAACCAATTGGTGGCCCTATCTTTGAATGAAGTGTACAAGGCAGAAAACAAGAAACGCCATGACCTTAGAATACAAAAAGTAAAATTTCAATTTGGAGATATAGTTCAAGACTAGAACCTCACACATGTACCCTAGAAATCAAAGTCCCAAATATGGTGGAAGGGACCTTATATAATTGATGAAACCTTTCCCTCTGAGACCATGTTAATCTACAAACCTAAGAGCCCACATTGAAAGTAGTTGGTCAGCATGTAACAAGTGAAACCTTTCCTAGAGCCAAGATAAGCTAGTATAACTACTACCTCATTATATGGACAACCACACTCTATATTCCACATCTCCTCCTTTCAACTTAGTCATGGGGAAGATGGCCATCCATGGTAATCATAAATATGGCTCCTCAATTTTTCACTTTTTGTTTCACATTTTTATTTTACACTTTGTTGATTTTTACCTCTTTTTGGTTTTTCATTTTACTGATTTTCTTGATATTTTTTTTTTACAACATCATTAGTATGCTTTAGCTTTCTTGAATATTATATACTTTCTTATATTTTTTACTTTATTTTTCTGTGAATTTTCATTATTTTTGCTAATAGAAGTGCTTTATTACCACAAGACACAGTGTCAATGTTGCTATTTACTAATGGTGGTTTGTGCTTAATATTTTGATTGCTAATGTCTGGTTTCTATTTTTCAATTCTATTGTCTGATGACTAAGACATGGCTTATTTTTCATGGAATAGGCAATGAGTCCATGTCATCCACCCATACAAAAACTTTATGGTTTTCCTTATTTTGGAAGTTTGAGATCCATTTCATTAAATAGACCTTTAATTAATTTGTGACCTTGGTAGTTCTAGGAATTGGAAAGGATTCAAAGGTTTGCATAGGATGTGACTTCAAGGAGACTCAATACTCTTTGTACTCTTCTACTTACTTGGATGCTTGAGTGTTTTCATTGGCTTCTTATCGTTCTATGTCAACCAATAATAGGAAATTAAATAAAGTCTTTACATGGTATGGTCCCATCCAAAAAATATAATGGAAATTCAAAGCACACCCCTTAGAAAAATAAATGGGCTACAAGAACTGGTTATGAGAGTAGAAAGACATGTTACCCATGCCTGAAGGTCCCCCCTAACTAAGGCTCTTTCTCACTTACTTATTCTCTTTTCTTTTCTTTATGGGACTATGGTTGTTTTGTGAGAGCACTCTTGTATCTTGAGGGGGTGGATTAGTCTTGAAGTGGTGATGTGAAGTCACTGGAAGTGGATGATTTTGATCTAGACTAAGGATGGACTTCTCAGATCATTTTAAACACAAACTTCATAAGGGATCTCGTATGACCTTAATTCAGGATTCCATCCCACCTTCTTAGTCATCCATCTATGCTACACGCAACTCACCTCACTACCATATTCCACGTTATGCTCGATGTCCTAGTTTGATATGTTGAAATTCTTGGATAAATTCTTCCTAGTTAGTCCTTAACTTATCATAACCATTAATCGACTGTGGGGCCCACAAACTCCTTAGTTAAGGTTATGCAAGGGAAAAAGGGGCATGTCCTTGCTATGGGGAGGATCCACTTGCATATCTCTTGGTTTGGATAGTTAAGTCCCTTACCTTAGACATTGCCACAATCATATCTTTTGTGTGCCCCATTATGCATCTAGGTCTATGCTCCTTAAAATTTCATAAAACTTTATTCTCCAATCATTTTTCTCAATTTTCTAAATTTTTTAAACTCCAACATCCTCTTCTACTATGTTCATCATGTTCATGGATTTTTTGGCTTTCATTTGAGTTCCATTTCACTCAAAAATTCCTTATATTTTCAAATTTTCTCAAAGTCAATGGTGGTCAACAACCACATCAACATGGCCTCGTCGACGAAACACAAAAACTCTATAAATAGCATCGAAAACTTTGAAATTTTTTATCATTTACTTCACAAAAAGAGAGGAGTTTTTGTCACTTTTTAGAGTGCAAAACATTTTGATGAGACCTGAATTGCTCATGGTGCTGATAGTCATGATATCACAGCCCTGTTGTATCAGTCGTCGTGATATAACCACCCTATTGTATCAGTTGCCGTGATATCACCACCTTGTTGTATTAGAGTCGCGATATCGCATAGGCCGCGATATCGCGTACGCGATATCGTAGTCCACTGCCATGTCTATAAATAAGAGGTGGCTCTCCCTTGTTGGGGATCCCAGTTTTAGTGTAGCAAAGCTCTGGCAGTTTGATCCCTCCAGAGTTAGAATTTTCCCGTGTCTGCCCACAGTGTGGTGACTGTGATTGTACAGTGTCTTTATTCGAGTGTGTCGTACTTGGACACGCACATGACTAGCAATAAAGATCGAGATTACTTCATCATTGTAGCATTCACTTAGTTTATTTATTATTATTTATTTCATGTTATTTATTGCTTTCATAGCGTGGTGTGAGTACGACTTAGCTATGAGCATCTACGGGTGTGTACGGCTAGTTAAGGAATTGGTTACTCATTGCAATTAGTCTCTCATCCTTAAACTCCTAGAAGCGGAACGAGTACGACTTGGTTACGAGCATTTAAGTGTGACTACTTGGTAGCCCAGTGGTGTAGCTAGGGGGATCTACGCTTGGTAACCCAGTGGCGTATTTGGGGTCTGCGCTTGGTAATCCCAGTGGCGTACCTAGGCCTATGCTTGGTAGTCCCAGTGGCAGTCGTGCACGAAGTCCAAGATGTGTACGGTTGATCAAGGAATCGGTTGCTCGTCGCACTTAGGCTAGATTAGATT